>JAVDBV010083690.1:0-35343 GCA_032619315.1 Piper longum | reverse complement strand
CCCCCCCCCCCCCCCCCCCCCACCTCACTCTACTCGATGGCTTTGCTAACAAAATGGCCTTCTCCCAATTGTCTAAGAAATTGTACTTAAAAATTATCTCCCTTTAAAAACCTTTTGGTAACTAAAATAATGAATTGGATAATGAATTTAGGTAATGGTAGTAGTTACCAATAGTCCTCAATAGTACAGAACGTTTTCCATAGCAAGTCTGGACCGTAGCTCTTTAAGCAAACTTGCAATTGTTTAGGAAGTTCCTACCGTTCATGAAACATGAAAACGTCAAGAGATCACTTTTGTGAATAATAAAAAAAAATCTTCGAAAAAATTAGAATTTAGACCATGAAATTGATTGGTAGTCCAAGAGAAGTTATCTTCAATTATTATAGATTAATCATCCAATCAACAAGAATGCTGGCTTCGAATTTTGAGAAGTGTTTTCGACCACTCGTCGGGTATCACACTCCAACTCTTGACTCGTTTTTCATCCCACAAGCTCGACTTCGTAGCTGGTAGAACTCTATCCCCAATCAAATCAACTTTTTAATCACGGTATGCACCCTATATCTCATATAAACCCGACATCACTTGAGCCGTCTAATAATTAAAACATGGTCGTCAAATTAGTTATTATGTCAAAATCAATACTATAAAGAAGAAATAATGAGGTGAAAATTCAACACAGCTCCATTTTAGTTATTACAAGATAAGCTTCAGAAGATGATGGTTACAACTTACATTAAACAAAAGATATAATATTATCTTCCATCAAATGCATATGATTTCAAAATTTTCATTCAATATATATCACTGAAGCAAAGGTAGCTCGTCAAAAAAAGAGATCCAAGTACAATTACTTTTTAACTTAATACAGCTAGAATGCCTTAAGTTGGCCGAGTCAAAGCTTGTGTGTATATTCTTCTTCTTCAGAAAAAAAAAATGTGTAGATTCAATAAAACTATTAGTACAAAATTGTAAAGACCTTAATGCTCTCGTCTATGGTATATAAACTACCCACAACCACACACGGACGAAGGATAAACTACATTTTCAAGAAAGCAAACACTGCAAGCTAGGGCTACAATGTTTGGCAATGAGACAATCAAAAGTTTCACAATTAAGCTTCATTGCATAAACACTGTATGACCTTAACAACAGTTTTTTTCTCCATCTTCAATCACGTCAGCACACTTTGTTTAAAAACATAACATATTTAAAACTTACAAACTTCAGATACCCAGAAATTGAGCAAAAAAAGCTAACTAGCCTTTGATAGATCAAATACAACAAGAAATAAACTAACCATAAGAAAGTGCCAATCAGGGTGGGGGAAAGTTTAATCCATCGCAGATTCCCAATAATGATTAGAGTACTCTTGTTTATGGATAATGCATTGTTGCCCACCCATTTTAATGTCACTTCTCCCCTTCAACAAACTCATCCGAATGCCTACTCAACTATGTATTTCAAGAAGAATAATATCTAAAAGCAATCTCATAAGAGTTCATTGAGGTCTATAACTGAGTGTCAGAAAAATTTCCCACTAGCATTGTTAATTTATTTTTCAGAAAGCAATCTCATTGGAGTTCATTGAATTCAAAATTTTGTTTCAGAATATTTTTCACTAATATTCTTAACTAAATTTTGCCAAACTAGTTGCACTCCGAACTCACAACACAGCACCTCCTTTACGGAAGACATGGAATACCATTAACCAACTATTCTTACCGTGAAGTTGAGAACTTCCCTCTTGGCAAACTTTTAGACAAACATCTAAGATATTTGCCTGAGCAATGAAGCAGCAGTCAAGCACAAAATAAACTACTATATTCTACTAGTTCGTTGCTAGTATGTTACACCGTTGACCAGAATCCCTGACCGCTTCCTACATAGCAGGTTTATCATTCCAAACCTGCATATATATTTTCTCAATAGTTCACCCGCCCTAAGGTCCACATCCTAGACGTCGAAGTTGAACATAATTAGCAAGACACAACATATTCTACACCAACAATGTTCTCCATCACATCAGAAAATTAGACTTTTAACAAATGCCAACAGCAAAAAAATGTCAACGATAAGAACCGCTATGTACGTCAGAAACATGCACTCCAAGAAGTTCAATCCATGCATCTCAACAAGCAGCACAAGACAGAAAGTCATCAAAGAAACCACGTTCATCAACTGCAAAAAGATCATTCCAGTTTTTCTGATTGCCAAAATACACATTCAGACATAAAAATTACAAAGTTTTCACCCCAAACACCTATCACAATTCACAAGACAAATCAAAAATCATATACATACCCACTCTTTCACAGATCAACAAAGAACAACATCACCAAACCCCTAGCCACCCTTTTTAAAAAAAAAAACAAAAGAAAAAAAGCCTAGCCGTCGCAAGAGAAGACCTGGTAAGGAAGCCGCCACGCCTCAACGGAGGAGAAGCACATGTCGTCGACGGCGTCGCTGCGGCACCACCGGCAGCCCTTCGTCCCCGCACTCAGTCGACGAGGCGATCTCGTCGCATTTGGGCGCCACGACCTGGTTTCGGCCCTTTCCGGCGACGGCTAGGAGGCGCCGCCGGTGTCCGGTATCCGACGAGGGGCTCGCCGGGGCAATATCGCAGAGGAGGAGGAGAACGACGGCGGCGGAGCCGCGGAGGAGGCGCGGCCGAACGACCGGAGTCGGACCGTGGACATGGCACCTTAGCGAGTTTGGTCCGACGAGATGTCCGTATTTGTATCTTTTGGATTTGCATATATGCCCTCCAGGTTAGTTTAATTCGTTACTCACCTTCAAATTGTATTAATTTAAAGATTTATCGCTAGTGTTCGTACTTCGTTCTTATAGGTCCCTGCAAAGGACTTAAAACTTAAACCCTAAAAAATCAAATCAAGTCCAGTGAATTTTGAACATGATTAGGTTATATTATTTGAAGTTACCTTACTTGGTTAGGAAATATTTTTGAAGTTAAAATACTTTTTATTATAGTTTCCCGAAATCGGATCGGAAACGTATCAATTCGATTTAAATCGGCCGATTCCTATAACCTGACTTTTTAGTGATGATTTTAATTTGATAATTATGTGAACGATAATCTCCAATGTATCATAATTTTTCATGGGCATTTTTTTATATATTAAAATTGTCCATTAACCTTATCAGCGTCCTCCAACAATCTCTTTTAATTGAAACCCAATTCCTTGTGTTTGATGCCTGGTGAGCCAATGAAGTAGAAACTACTCTCGGTATGACAAAGGCCAAGCTCAACTTGGTAAAAACTATATATAATTTTTCCCCACATAAGGGGGAAAAAAATATCTCCACACACAAATTTGTTTGTGTCAATTGGAACTGTCATCTCTAAGAAAAGCATACAAACACAAAAACCTTTTAAAAAAAGGAATTAACATTTAAACTTGATTCTTCCAAAACAAAACAAAAACCAACCCCTGAAACGGCTAAATACAAAACTTGAAACCTATCTCAAAATCCTGTACACTTGTTGTTTTGAAAAAACGAGTTCTTCTGGTGATCCATAATTTGTGAAGCCTCATGCAAGCAGCCAGAATAAACAAAAGATTAGTCTAATTCATATCTTCATAATGTAATGATGGCATCATATGGTGTGGTTGAATGATCACCAGGTAAAACCAAGTCTGTTCTCCATTAATTGAACGCCTGTAAGTTCCTCCCAATCATCATATATCAATGAAGTCGAGCTCTTCATGATTGAGTCTGCTCGTTGATGAATGGAAAGGAGTAATCGTAGATTCATCTTTGCTTTTTGCAGCAACTGAAGAATCTGTCCATGGTGATCCTGTAGAGATACTTTGGCTCAGACCATCTCGAGAGAATTTCTCCAAGGCCTTGAACCTAGCATTATCGATGGACGAACTCGACATTACAGGTGGGGTGGCAACAGTAGTTTGTCCTTCAAGCATGCTAACCACTGAAGACATTGTCGGTCTAAGAGTAAAGGAAGGATTGGTGCATATAAGAGCTAAAGTGAGCATTTTTAATGCTTCTTCCTTCACATAGTTTTGGCCCAAATTTGTATCCACTAGTTCAATAAGAGTGCCCTTCTCTTGTAAAACATAGGCCTAAAAAGGGAAGACAATCAAGCTAAGCATTTCCATGCAAAAGATTAATGAAAACTGTGATTTGATTTTTACTTACCCAGTCAAGGAGATAAACAAATTCCTCTTTTGGCCTGTAATTTGTGTTGCTCATGCCACTGACAATCTCCAAAAGGACAATGCCATAGCTGTAAACATCTGCCTTGTCAGTCAAATAACCCCGCATGGCATATTCAGGGGCCATATATCCTCTGTAAGTGCCAAAATGCAGTTTAGCTTATAACAAAGTGCGAAATACAACAAAGAAATGTAATTGCATTATTCTGTGTATTTACTTCTCTATGTGTTTTTCTTACATGGTACCAGCTATTCGTGTGCTAATATGGGTATCTTCATCTTCATTAAGCTTTGCCAGACCAAAGTCAGATATTTTAGCCTTTAGATTTTTATCAAGTAGCACATTGGTTGCTTTGATGTCTCTGTGTACGATTTTTAGCCTTGATTCTTCATGGAGGTAAGCCAAACCTCTTGCAATTCCAATACAAATTTTACATCTTGTAGGCCAATCAAGCTTCAAGCGGTTCTCTCCACGACCTGTGGATAGTTTATGTTGTCAGCGATTGTGCAAGAAAGTCTTTAAATGAACAAGAACAAAAGTATCACTCACCAAATAGTGCACGGGCCAGACTATTGTTTTCCATATATTCATATACAAGCAACAATTGGTTTCCTTCAACACAACATCCGAAAAGCCTCACAAGATTTGGATGTTGAAGAGCTGATATCATGCCAACCTCGTTTACGAATTCTCTATTTCCTTGCTTAGACTTCGAAGAAAGTTGTTTAACTGCTATCATAGAGCCATCGGGCAAAGTGCCCTGTGTCAAAATGAGAAAGGAAAGCAGTTAGATTATTTTTTGGACAAACAAGTAGATTACAAAGCAGACACTAGGACATGTTAGTACCTTATAGACTGGCCCAAAGCCACCTTCGCCAATTTTATTTGAGAGATCAAAATTCTTGGTAGCAGCTTTAATTTGTCTCAAGGTGAAATAACCTGTTTGAAGCTCTAGACCTTGAAGTTCTGCAGTTGGAGGCATTGGTAAGAGTAAGTTTTTGAAAATGATAATCCGACAATTATATCCATTCATAGTTAGTGTCCAAGATTTCTGCTTACCACTGTCCTTCGGATCTTTCTTGAAGAATGCAATCCAAATAATGATTCCAACAAGTGCCACAAGTACACATGAAGCTATGACTATTCCAACTATAGCACCAACTGAGAGGCTCCCTTCATCACCTAGATCTGGCTCAAAATCTAAACAAGCAGGAAGAATGAGAGAATTGTTACACTTATATTTTCAAGAGTAACAATAGCCTCTGGGACATACGGAATAGCATTCTTACTTGGTGTCACTGTAATAGCTGATATGAGTGGTCCATACACTCCCCTATCTGGAATTGCTGTGGTTCCTTTACCAGCCCAGTATAAGTGGATTTCCAAAGAATGACTGGGACTTCTAACAAGAGTGGTGAAATTCCGAACGATACCTATACCAACTCCTCCCGCTTCTTTCTCTATATCAAAATCTGTGAGCACCCTTTCTCCCTGTTGTGTACTAAAAATTCGTTAAGTTGCAGCTCAAGTCCATAAATAGTGGTTTATGTAAATATCAAAAGACAACAAAACTAGGGTAATTAAATCAACGTATTCATTGTAGGGGAGTAGCAAATATATTCTCTCATAGAAGAAGCTTGTCAGTTGAGACACATTCTGTCATTCAACTGTTTTCATCTTCACAATAAAGGTGCATATATTGCTAAATTTCAACAAAAAATTTTAGTCTTTTCAAAGACATCAAAATGATTGGAAGTAAATTCCCTGCCAAAAGTGAACCTGGTATTAGACCCAAAACTATTTAATTATTTTATGCAAATTTCTTTTAGAAGAGAAGTTTTGTGCATTCTGAACCTGGAAAACTACAAACCAAACAAGGCATAAAAGAGTCTCAGATCTTTAGTATTGAGACTAATGTGCAACATATCAGTCACCTGGATATAGACATCAAATCTGCGCTGCCCAATGGAAGTATATGCTAAATGATTTGTGAAAACGATTTCAGCAAAATGTAGACCAACAGTGTAGTTTCCTTCTTGAAGGCAAAGCCCATAGTATTTGAGGGAAAGTGGAGCTGTGCGAGCTGTTGCATACAGTTCTGTTGTGTCATTTGAATTAATTACTGAAGTGCTTCTCACCACATAGAGTGCATCGTCATTGCCTAGAAAATCTCCAGTACTGCTGTATGCCCAATTTTCAGTTGAGTAAAATGCCGCCATTCCTCGTGGCACTGAATCCTCTACATACACTCGATCTCCATAAGTCAAACTTCTACCACCACAGTTTATGAAAAGTTCATAATCTGCATCAGCAATGACCAAACTTAGTCCCTTTTGAAAGATCTGCTCCAAATGGTGCGTTGACATATGCAGTGAAGCAAACAGTGTGCTACAGATACTACAAGCTCCATATTTTAGAAGTATTTGAGCTCAAATCAATCATATAAGTTCTTAATGTTGTCCTTGGACATTGTTGGGAACAAAAAGCCACAATACTTTTAGTTCATTAAACAAAGGAATGTTGCGTTCAAAACTCACTTCTTGCTCGCCTGGAGCATGGGAAGTTCCTCCTTAGGCAAGAAGCAATCCTGCACAAAAAAATAAAGGGTAATATTTAGCACTTCATCTTGCATTGTGAAAATGTAAGTATATCTTTCAGGGACTTACGAACTATCGTCCGATGAAGAATAACTAGCAATGTAATTCCTGCACATGTAGTCGGAATTAATAAGCTGAGGATCCAAAAGATGGTGAAGATTGAGTAAACTCCATGAGTTATCTTACAAGTTCCCTTCAGGACAAGTAGGTGGGGATGGAGACCCTGTGAAAGTGTTGTAGGATATATCCCTGCAATTTGACAAAAAAATTATGTGGTGCACCAATGGCAACATAGAAATTAAGTTTCTGCAAAGTAATGGTTACAAATTATGCTCGCTTCTCAAGATCCAGCTAGGTATTTCACCAGTGAGGTTGTTATTGGTCAAGTACCTGAGGAAAATGAGAGTGAATTTTTCATGTACGAAACACGCTTAAGTATGGGAAGCACATGACCAGTTAGAACGTCATAAGAAAATAAAGAAAACACAAGAACATAGCTTACATGTAGTCTAGTGATCCCAACTCTTCAAAGTTGCTCGGAATAATTCCAGTTAAATTGTTAAAGCTGAGGTCCCTGAAAGTGAACATAAAAAATGCATAAGTTCGAAACTTGTTCCCCTTGCTCTTTGGTTTCCGGGCATTATTTTTGGCTCTAAACATGAACAAGAGACTACAGCAGGTAGACAACAAGAGTCGTCTCAAATAGAGTGCTCTTATTGCATGTTGACGCGGAAAGCCAATTAAGAACACACTATTCACAACCTTCCATGAATTTAATTTTACTTGTTCTTGAGAATAAATAAGATGTGAGATAATAGCAGATAGTTAACTGAACCGACTTACAGAGTTTTCAAATTTCTCATTGATCCAATGTACTCAGGAATTGGACCTGTAATTGAGCAGTTTCTCAGTATCCTGACCATAGAAGCCAAAAAGTCATCTTGAGTAAAGATGGCAAATAACGTTTTAAAGTGATAAATTGTAGAGACATTCATGTGAACGTCAAAACTCACAATTCTACCATGTTGCTCATTCGCTCCAGGGAGGGAATAGTGTTACTTGGTCCACCTAAATCAGTCACACTCCTGCATATAAGGGAAGGAAATGGTTTAAGCTCAATCCTATAGCATATCACTCTTGATATCAAGCAAGAATTTATATTCGGAATACATACAGCCGTGTTAAACTTTCCAATCGAGATATTGTTAAAGGGAAAGGTCCCTCTAAGGATGTACCTTGCATGTCACTGCAACAAGGAGGGAAATTATTAGTAATTGGCTTTTAACACAAAATTCATTTCATTGGATAACAATGGAAACAAAGTCATACAGCCTGGCAAGTTTTGTCCAGTTCCCAATAAACTCAGGGATCCTTCCGGTAAGGCTGCTCCCATCTATCCTACTGTACAAGATTAAACCTTTATTTCAGCATGTAATTGCGAATGAATAAGTAGCCTTGGCCTTTCTTTAAGCTTATGCAACTTACAAATCAGTCAAGTTTCGCAGCTGTCCAAGTGACTCAGGCAATGAGCCGGTAAAGTTGTTTGCAGAGGCAAGGCTGAAAAAGCATGAAATCACTCCTTGTTATTAGGGAAGAAAAACAGAAGCAAATATAGTAACTACCCCTAGCCCAAAGACATTGGGTTCTCCACAGCACGAGTTCACATGACAAAGTAAAAGACTAATTCTAGCTCAAAAGATAAGTGCAACATCACCTAACATGAGAAGGTAAGTAGATCAAATAACTCACAATCTCTGTAAATTGATCAAGTTGCCAAGCTCGCTAGGAATGGGTCCGCCAAGGGAGTTATCTTCAATGACCCTGTGTAAAGCAAAACAACAATCTGGATTCAGATGCCCATGTCACTTTTGTTTAAAAAATAATAAAGTAAAGTTTCTCCTGACAGAATATACATGGAAGTGAGAGTGATAATCCTCCCAATTTCTCTTGGAATTGTCCCAGATATTCTATTGCCCAGTAGACCCCTGAAAGTATCCATAGAAGTATATTATCATTCAGTTTATAGACCTTTCTTACAGGCCTTGGCCAAAGGAAATAAACTTGAAGCATTATGAAGAAAGTAACTGATATACTCACAGCTCCTCCAAAGGCAGAGAAGCCCAGCTGGCTGGTATTGAGCCATTGAGGTAGTTTCGAGTCAGATCACTGCCAATTAAAGATCAGAATCAAACATTCCACCATTAAAATGTACACAAAGAAATTCCCACAACATGTACATTAATTCTAAAACACTTACAGAACCCTTAAGGAGGTGAGATTGGCAAACTCATCAGGTAGACTACCAGTAAGGTTCTGCCCTTTCAACTCTCTTGAGATTTAGAAAGAAGAAACATAAGACCCATCAAATTGGATGAGAACTCACACAATGGCGCGCATGAATTCAATGTATTAAAGTCTGATACATAAAACGATGATCCAATAACGATCATTAAGAAATATGAAATGCAATATATGGATTTTAATTGAGCGTCGTTGACCAACGTCATATATGGGCAAAGATGATAATAGCTAGCAAGAGTGCAATTGAGAAACATACATCCTGACAATATGGCAAATAGAGGAGCTGTTACAATCTCCGCATGTCACATTGTTTCTGAAAATCCGTTCGGAGGAGGGGACCGGGGTGGCCCACGATGTGGACCCACTGCTGCATGGGTCCACATTAAAGTCCCAGCTTTTGTTCAACCTGGCAGCAATGGCTCTCAACGCGGACACTGCAAAATGAGAAAAAAAAAATCTAGCTGTCAGTCATGAAGCCAAATCCTTGTGCCAATTGAACAAGTTGTTTTGGATCTATGTATGGCTTCCTTCTGATTTGTTGAATAAGCCATATATATCTGTAACTATAGATGGTTGATTTCGTTTGTTTGTAGAAAGATGAAAGAAGAGATAATAACTGCAGATTAATGAGAATTTAGAGCTATTTTAGTTGTTTACCATCGTTTGTATCTTTGTCATCATAACATATTTCTGTATTTAAAATATTAATTAATCAGGAACACCACCGAGCTCAACTCAAAGAATTGAAAGGAGGATTGCTAACGCGAAAGCCAAAAAACAACAGAGAACATCAACTTCATGGTGTTTAATTCACAAAAAAAAAAAAACGAACTTCTAATCAGGAAAATAACAGAAGACAAAAGGCATGGGAAGAGATCCAACATGAAAAATGAATAACCGGTAGAAAACTCTAAAACTCATAGCATGGTTGGAAACGATACCTTCCCGGGGATCCAACCTTTGAGCATCCGAGCCAAGCTCTCCATACCCAAGTAACAGAGCAAAGATTAAAGCAATAACACACGGCAAAAACTTCAAATCTCTGCCACTAGAAGCCATGCTTCTCTCGGTTAACTCTTCCCTGCTACCACCAAATAATTGAACAACAGCTGGAAACGAAGCAACAAGACAAGATACGCAATTGAAGAAGTGAGGAAAGGATAAGAAGCCGTACTGTGGAACTCTTCTCTTTGTACAGAACTATGAATGATTAACTAATAACGGCGGCCGACGTTGAATACTCTTATGAAGGTAGTAAGCTTATAATAAATAAATAGAGGCCGGTTTTCCGTTAGCCAGCTCACGGTGGGCGTCTGTCTCTAACTCCGATTTCTGACCATGCTAAGCTGACTTCGACTACCTAATTATAAACCATTTTATGTGATATTTGCGTCTTAGTTTATCCAATATTATATTTAATAGAGGTGATGGATAACTTATATATAAGTTAATAAAAAAAATTTTATTTTTTAAATTAAGTCTTAGATTAAAAGATATCTATAAAATTTATTATAAGTCTTTTATGGGGTTCATTGAACTTAACAATCCAGATTAATTTTATTTTTAGTGTGGCCTCAGCTTCTTTGAAATATAAATTGCAGAATTTTTTTTTAAAAGATAAAATCAATTTTTATCACACATTAAAAACACCATACCAATTGGGTAATTTGCGTAAATTCGAAGATTAAGCTCGAGTAAACTTACATTCAAATCTGGTTTTAACGGCCCCCTTTTTCTTTTTTTTTTGCTTTTTTGAAATGAGTATCTACAAATTACAGAGTAGGATAAATATGTATAAAGTACCTCTATATATATGACTATTGTCCTGTTTTGTATTAAAAAATCACTAATATTCATTGCTAATGGCACTTAATTCATGTACGGGACATATGTAGAAAAACAATAGTATTGGAGTACGTATGACTTTTCCACTTTTTACTATCATCACAAAATGGGATTTTTTAAATGCGTATTGAGGGTACGTTGCATGCCGTTTATTCTCGCTAGCACGGGAATGGATGACTACGTCTATGAAGTAAAATGATCATTTTTGCCGAAACTCTTTTGATCAATTGAGCCCGAGAGCTGAGTCCACGAGGTGCTAAAGTCAATTTGTTCTTTAGGATGCGGCAAATTAATAATTTAGAAGGATACCATACCATGCAATCAAAGGTCAACTGTCGCTTCACGTTAATTACGTTAATTATCTTAAATTTACGTGTCAATCTGACTATTTATCATTTAATTTTTTATTATCCTAATCGGAACTAACACTAACCTGACCCAACATCGTTCAAAAACTTAAATCTGACCATTTAAAACTTAATTATGTTATAAAAAAATAAATTTACAAAAATTAAATTAGAAATAATTATTTTAAAAATAAGAAGATTAAATAGGGTAATGCAAAAAAAAGTTGAAAATATATTAATTTTATATATAATTATATATATCTTTTTAATAAAAAAAATCATTATTAAAATTGGGTACCGAATGCCTTGTATTTGAAATCAAACACGACCACTATAAACATGGGTACCCATCTCATAAAATCAAAACTGGTTATATGGATATTAAACTTGATTTATTCAGGTTTGGAAGGGTATTACACATTTTGGAAGATGATATTGCAATGGGAAGGTAACCCACATTTTTTCAACAAAGTAATGCCAACCTATCTTTAAACAAATAAATAAACTTCTTATTTGATGTTACTGACTATGATCTAATCCATATTATAGGTGCACTTTAAGAGGATGATTGTTGCATGTATGATCTAATCCATATTATAATCCAAAAAGAAAAGAAAGATAATAAATTTAATAGTTATCTAGAGGATTAATTAGGATAAAAAAGTGTTCTAGCTGCCATTTGCATAAAATTTGCGGCGATTAATATGTTCTGAATGAGTGTTAAAAGGGAAATTAAATGTCTTATGAATAATGCACAAATTAATCAGTACTGGCATTGGATATTTAACAAACATACCACTTTTCGATGGGTTTTTGGGTTAGTTTTGAGTGATTGAGTACTTTTCGTTGGATTGAAATCTAGCGGCCCAGATTAAACATACATCCAAATCCGCCTGAGACCCGTCAGACCCGCCTTTCCGACGGTCTGCCCAACCGCCCCGTCGCCCCTGCCAGCCCGACCGCCCCGCCACCCTGCCGCCCCGTCGCCCCCGCCAGCCGCGGTCCCCCCGCCCGGCCATGGCCGCCCGACCGCCCGACTGCCCGACTGCCCTCGCCCCCCTTCTTGCCGGCGGCCCCCCGTTGCAAGCGGCTCCGCCCCCCTACGCCCGGCCGGCGCCCTCCCCAATTAATTGTCACAATGAATAATAATTATTATTATAAAAAAGATAAAGCTCTTGAAACAAAAAATTATAATGAGAAAAGGGTCTTATGTTGCATGAATGGTATGGTGCAAGGAAAAAGCGCGTGAAAGCCTGCCGTTTTTTACGTGGTGGGCAAATTCGAATGCATGCATGGACATGCATGGACAATACTATACATAAGGCTGATTTCTCGATAACTTTTCTTTTCCCGTTAAAAAAAGCTAATTGAATTCAGCATTCATAACAAGCAAATCAAGGAACTGCGGCAATTAAAGACGGAGAAAAAATCAGCCGCATCCAATTTTGACCTACTTAGTATAAAATAATAAATAGTGATATGCAAGCAAAATTGCGCCTTTGGGGCGAATCACAAACCAGAATTAGCTCGATACGCTTTGATCAGATCACAAGGTGAGGAAGTTGCAGACAACCTGGTCAACAATGCAGCTAATTCCTAGATGCCATTATTCTTGGTGAAATCACATCTTAATTATTCAACTACCTAAAGTCACTACCATCTTAATTATATTGGTTGAACCATTTGACCAATTACACCTCCTCTAATTTCCTCCGGTTCTTTCAAATGGGATTTGTGTATAAATGCTGATCCATGAACCTCTCACTAGTACTCATTATTATTATTATTATTATTATTATATATATATATATCTATATATATATATTACCATTCAAACTTTTGCGTTGATCAGGTCCGCGCCAATAACTTCCCCATCTAACTATAATTGCTAGTCATCAGAAATAATAGCAAGATCAGAAGGACAATGAGAAGTTCCCGTACATAGTTAATGTTTCTATTGGTCCATGACTACTAGGGGCGCCCACTGATATGGACAAAAAAGGGGAATGCGGAAGGAGGAGAAGATGATAGATATCTAATTAGTAGACAAAAAATGGGGTTGAACGCCTTCTTTGGCCTTTTCGTTGATAGCTTGTATATGTACTCTGTTGGCTTACAAACTCGTTAGTATGGCCAACTCGGACGGTTGCCGACGACCTATGCACTGTACTATATAACATGCTTTGGATTAATAAAAAATCATAAAATTGCATTATGACCAAGAATATAACCTGTACATAAATAAAACCACAAACACTCAAAACAGAATTGTAAAAATGGCTGGCGACGAAGCCTGCCTGGTCAGTCGCCTCATTCGTGCTGATCAAGAATCGTCTAATTTTATAAAGTCTAATTCGAATGCTTGAACATCACCCAACATTATCTGTAGGAAGTACTGTATGCCAGAATGCTACTTGTGGGGGAATAGAAATCAGTGTCACCTTCTCTGAATCCGGATGAACCTGAAGAATCAGGAATCCATGGTCCATCAGTTAAAATGCCGTGCTTCTCACTGATTGGATGTTCGGAATCATCTTGATTCGAATCAGCAGGCGCGGAAACGAAAGCCTGAACAGGAACCTTTCCTTCTCGTATGCTCACCACAGCAGACATCTTGGGCCTCAATGCAGTTGGATCCGTGCATGAGTAAACTAAAGTCAAATTCGCCGTGGCTTCTTCCCAAGAGTAATTTGAGCCCCAGGACATGGGTCAACCAGCTCTAGGAGATTACTCTCCTCTTAAATTACACGAACTATTGGGTTTATTTCACATTAGTCGTGGATAATGTCAGTAATTTGTATATAGGCTAATGAAAAAATATTATTATTAAATTAACTTTTAAATTAAAATAAACCCGTAATACCGGTTACGAATCTCTTTTGGGCCTATAGGCTCTATCAGATATTTATCTATGGGAGCCTCCCTCGTCCCTTTTATTGAGCATAATGGGGTGAACCGGGCTTCGATGAATTTGAATATGCAGTACCAAACAATTCCACTTTCTCGGTCCAAAAAGTGCATTGTGGCGGCTCTAGATTCAGCAGGTTTCCCCTATATCTAAACGCCAAGAAAAGGTTATTTATACCACTACAGAGTAATGGA
This sequence comes from Piper longum, assembly GCA_032619315.1. NCBI lineage: Eukaryota > Viridiplantae > Streptophyta > Magnoliopsida > Piperales > Piperaceae > Piper > Piper longum. Next base: position 20,954 of record JAVDBV010083690.1, on the reverse strand, counting down.
GATGCCTTTTGGTACAAGTCTATTTTGGGAGCCGATAGGGTCTAACACGAATTTGTCATAATGCACCACATATTGTTGCATGCATTTGCGTTGTGATGCTAAACATAGAAGTTTAAATTATACATGTAATTTTTCTTTGTTTATACCCGGTCACGAAGATGAGCAAAATCCTCCTTGGGCGTGTAATTCGTGTTGCTCTTTCCACTCACAATTTCCAACAGCACCACTCTAAAGCTGTATACATCTGCTTCATCAATCAAGTGGCCTCTCATGGCATATTCCGGTGCTATGTATCCTCTGAAATGCAAAATTTCAGCAATGAAACTTCGTAACCATATGCCTAATTCTTGTGTCAAGTCAACAAAAATAATGAAATTGTTATTTGTCATACAGAATCAAATCTATAGAGCTCACAAGTTCCGGCTATTCGTGTGCTGATGTGAGTTTTCTGAAGGTCATCGAGTTTGGCCAGACCAAAATCTGATATTTTTGCATTAAGATCTTTATCCAACAGAACATTTGTTGTTTTGATGTTTCTGTGTACAATACTCAGCCTAGACTCTTCGTGCAGGTAAGCCAAACCTCTTGCTATCCCCAAACAAATGTTTTTTTCGAGTTGGCCAGTCGAGGTCAATCCTGTGTTCTTCACGGCCTGATTAGAAGACCTAGTTATTTATCCGCTCATAACCCAAACAATCACAACCAAGCATTTTCAATATTCTATAACTTGCTATCATATAAAGAGACAGTAACAATAAAAATTTATCTCACCAAACAATGCTCGTGAAGGGCTGTTGTTCTGCAAGTATTCATATATTACCATCAACTGGTTTCCCTCCACACAGCATCCGTAAAGCTTCACAAGATTGTGGTGCTGTATTGCAGGTACCATACCTTTTCATTTAAGAACTTGCGATTGCCTTGCTTTGACTTTGTAGAGAGTTGCTTGACAGCTATTTCAGTACCATTTTTCACTATGCCCTGATCAATTATCGTTCAACCATATTATACGTACATACATATTTCGGAAGTCCCGGCTGTGAACATAGCTTTGTGTTGTGCTTTCGTTTTAGAATATTACCCTGAAAACAAGTCCAAATCCACCTTCAACAACCTTCTTTTGAGTAGAAAAATTGTTGGTGGCATCTCTTTTCTGTCTTAGTGAGAAATAGAGAATCTTCAGCTCTAGGCATTTGAGCTCTGTCTAACAGCAGAAATCGTAATCAGAGGATATTTCTGTGAAGTTGAAACTGTTTGTATGTCAAAATCTTAATCCCACATCTAAATGGTGTGGGATGTTGGGGGGGGGGGGGGAGCTCTCTTCCTATAAAAGGGACCCTCCCACCTCATAATTAACTATCCCAAATCACATACTTTCCTTTTTACCATTGATAATTATTCATTCTACTATTGATAATTTGTTCTTTCTCTCTTTGTAATAATTCTCTTTAGTGAAATATTATTTTGGTAGTGTCTGAAAATGTAGGCATTTGCCGAACCTCGTTATTTTCTGGTGTTTTGTTCTTTTATTTTCTTGTCTATTTAATAGCTATTGTCGGGTATAATTGGTGTTAATTATTGTGCTATTTAAATTATTTGTTTTGATAAAATTCTTTCTAAGAGTTGGTATTTAAACGGATTATCGTGTCCCACCAATTTTCGGGGTAATTATTTAGTACAATAGTTTCATGCTTGTCATCTAGGTAATAGTTCTCACAGTAAACTAGTTATCTTTGATGAAAATTACCCGTTTTCACAATAATTGATATTAGAGCCATTGGTTAATTCTATATGCTTTGTGGTTGCGGTTTGTGGTGATCTTTCACATCAGAAAAAATATTCCTTGGGCTAATTGGCATTTCGAGCTTTTGGTTAATTTTAGTATGCTCTGTGGTTGCGGCTTGTGCTAATCTTCCATATCAGAAAAAATTTTCCTTATGCTAGTTGGTTTTCCGCATTGATAGCTATTAAATACACTTTGTAGCAGAAATGACAGAAACATCCACATCGAAGGCAACAAATTCTTCACATTCAATTTTGGGAAGAACTTCTTTTGCAAATCTAAGATTTGCTGTAGAAATTTTTGATGGTACCGGTCATTTCGGTATGTGGCAAAGTGAGATTCTAGATGCCCTCTTTCAATAGGGTCTAGACATTGCCATCGAAGAAAAGAAACCAAAAGATCTTGAAGAGAAAGAATGGAGAACGCTGAATAGAATTGTTTGTGGTATCATTCGAACGTGCCTTTCTAGAGAGCTGAAATATGTTTTTTCGAAAGAAACTTCTGTAAGCAAATTGTGGAAGGCATTGGAAGAGAAATTCTTAAAGAAAAGCAGTCAGAACAAACTCTATATGAAAAAGAGATTGTTCTGCTTCAATTATGTTCCTGGTACCACTCTAAATAATCATATTACTAGCTTTAATCAGCTAGTAACTGATTTGATGAATCTGGACGTGACTTTTGATGACGAAGATCCGGCTCTCATGTTGTTGGGATCACTTCCTCATGAATTTGAGTTTCTTGAAACTACTCTACTTCATGGGAAGGTTGTCGTGTCTCTCAGTGAAGTAACTACTACCTTGTATAGTTATAAATTGAGAAAAAAAGAAAAGCAAGAAAACACAAGAGCAGAAGTTGAAGCTCTTGTTATAGAGAGAGGCAGGTCACAAAGCCCGAATAAAGGAAGAATGGGAAGGTCTAAGTCAAAGTCCACAGCAAGTAAAGATGAATGTCTCTTTTGTAGAGAAAAAGACCATTGGAATAAGGATTGTCCCAAGCTGAAGAACAAATGCAAACTTGACAAGGGAAAAACTGCTATAAATGTTGTTGAGTGTGATGATGCAGATTCAGACATTTCCATTGCTATATCAAGTAGCAACTTTAGTTCATGGTTGCTAGATTCTGTTTGTAACAATCATATGACGCCCAATCGAGAATAGTTCTTTGATTTTAAAGAACTAAATGGTGGAATTATCTACACAGCAAATAATGCCTATCTTGTCACACATGGAATTGGTTTGTTCACTTGAGGAATCATGATGGATCAACTAGAACTTTAACTGGTGTTCATTATGTGCTCGATTTGATAAAGAATCTCATCTCTGTCGGAACCTTAGAGTCAAAAGGTTTCGAAGTGAGGGAGAAAGATGGGATAATGAGGATCATCTCTGATGCTCTTGTGATAATGAAGGGGATCCAAAGAAAAAATAATGTGTATTACTTTATGGGTAGTACAATTGTTGGGGAGGCAGCTGCAACATCAACTCCTACTGATGATCAGGAGTCAGAATCAACCAGGTTATGACATATACGCTTGGGGCATGAGAGAAAAACCCTTGAAATGATAGATCAAGGATTATTAAAAGGTGCTCGGGTTTGCAAATTACATTTTTGCGAGCACTGTATCAAAGAGAAGAAAACAATGTTGAAATTCGGTACAACAATCCATGATAGTAAGGGTATTTTGGAATATGTTCATTCAGATATGTGGGGGCCTTCCAAGACAACTTCATTGGGAGGTAAACATTATTTGTTTCCTTTGTTGATGATTTTTTCCGGAGAGTTTGAGTGTTTACAATGAAGACGAATGATGAAGTGTTTGGAATTTTCTTAAATTAGAAAAAAATGGTGGAAACTCAAACAGGGAAAGCCTGTTACATATTATAATTCCTTACATGTATTTAATTCCACTGCATACTACCATGTTAAGGAATCAAAGTTAGATCCAAGAGCAAAGAAGGTGATATTTATGGGAATCACCTCTGGTGTGAAAGGTTATCGTATTTAGAGTCGAGAAACAAAGAAAGTAATCTTCAGCAGGGATGTCACCTTTGATAAATTTACCATGTTGAGAAAGGTGGCTTTTGAAAATATGAAGCATACAGATGATACTCCCAAATAAGTGAAGTTTGATGGCAACATAATTGTCCCAGCAGATGCAGAAACTGATGTTGACTCTCCTATAATAGAAGAAGAGGTTCAGACCTAAGAACCTTTACATCAATATTAATCAGTTGCACAAAGGAAGGAAAAGAGAACCATCACAAAGCCTGCTCGTTATGCTGATATGGTCTCTATTATATCACCAATTGCAACTGATGATGTTCCTGCCACTTATAATGAAGCAGTTCAAAATTTAGAACAAGAAAAGTGGAGGATTGCCATGGAGGAAGAAATGTAGTCCATTCAAAAGAATCAGACATGGAAACTAGCGAGTCTTCCGAAGGGAAAGAAGACAATTGAGTACAAATGAGTATATGCAAAGAAAGATGAATTTTCTGACAAGGATAATATCTGCTACAAAGCAAGATTGATGGCTAAAAATTGCATTTTCTCTAGTTGTAAAGCATTCCTTTATTTGAATTTTATTAGCTTTGGTAGCACAGTTAGATTTGGAACTAGTTCAGATGGATTTAAAAACTGCATTTACATGGAGACTTGGAAGAGAAAATCTATATGTCTCAGCCAGATGGATTCAAAGTTGATGGAAAAGAAAAGATGGTGTGTAAATTGGACAAATCGCTATATGGATTGAAACAATCTCCGAGGCAGTGGTATAAGCGATTTGACAATTTTATGATACGACAGAAGTACTCGATGAGTAAATATGATCATTATGTGTACTTACGCAAGCTACAGGATAGATCCTATATTTATCTTCTTCTTTATGTTGATGATATGCTGATAGCTTCCAAGAGTCAGATAGAAATTGAGAAGTTAAAGACTCAATTGAATAGGGAGTTTGAGATGAAGAATCTTAGTGAAGCAAATAAGATTTTTGGCATGGAGATATCTAGAGACAGGAAATTAGGGAGGTTTTGTTTGTCTCAGAAGGAATATATGAGGAAGGTACTAAAATGTTTTGGCATAAATGAGAAGTCATAAACCAGTTAGTACACCACTTTCTTCTCATTTCAAGTTTAGTGCTTCCATGTCACCAAAGAATGATGCAGAACGGGAATACATGACAAAAGTGTCGTATGCAAGTGCTATTGGTAGCTTGATGTATGCAATGGTATGCTCGAGGCCTGATATTTCACAGGCAGTTGGGGTTGTGAACAGGTATATGCAAGCTGTGAAATGGATTTTAAGGTATATTTTGAATACCTTAGATGTTGGACTAGTATTTCAGCAGGATGATAAAGATGGTCAGTATGTAGTTGGGTATTGTGATTCTGACTATGCTGGTGATTTGGACAAGCGACGGTCAACTACTGATTATGTGTTTACTTTTGTAAAAGCACCAGTAAGTTGGAAGTCCACCTTACAATCAGTAGTGGCTTTGTCTATTACAAAGGCACAGTATATGGCAATTACAGAGGTTGTAAAGGAGGCAATTTGGCTTCAAGGACTGGGAATGAAAGAAAAGTACATCAGAGTGCATTGTGACTATAAAAGAGACCCTCCCCCCTCATGTTTAACTATCCCAAATCATCTATTTCTCTTTCTACCATTAGTAATTATTCTTTCTATCATTGATAATTTATTCTTTTTCTCTTTGTAATATTTTTTTTTAGTGAAATATTATTTTGGTAGTGTCCGAGGACGTAGGCATTTTCCAAACCTCGTTAATTTCTGGTGTCTTGTTCTTTTATTTTCTTATCTATTTAATAATTATTGTCAGGTATAGTTGGTGTTAATTATTGTGCAATTTATATTACTTGTCTTGATAAAATTCTGTCTAGAAGTTAATTTTTAAGCAGATTATCGTGTCCCACCAACTTTCTTGAGAATTTTATTTTGGGGTAATTATTTAGTACAATAGTTTTCACGCTTGTCATCTAGATAATAGTTCTCACAGTAAATTAATTATCTTTGATAAAAATTATCCGTTTTTCACAACATAAACTATATATATGCCCGCTACAAGAGATTTTTAGTTATGTCCGCCAATCATTACCAGATAACAATTTTATTTTTACCCATGAATGTTGGGTTCATTTTTGTAAGCGATGAATAATCAAGCTAACGACTCCCTTTGCAACAACTTGAGCTATGGATTAGAGAAAAGCTTTGTCCACATGCAAACCCAGAAGAGGATCGCATGTGAGATGAAGTACCCGGATAACTAATAGCGATTTTCTTGATAATTTTTATTTCTTTACTAGAAAAATGTAACTAGACCAAAATAAAACAAAGCTGAATGACAATTTTGCATTACCTTCCTCTCTTCATTTTTGCCAAAGAAGCCAAACCTCCAAAGAATAACCACCGATATTATTCCGAGGGTAGCAAGAGAAGCACAGACAATATCAATTATAGCTCCATAGACAATCTGTGCTCACCAGTGGCAGGAGTAAAATCTGAAAGGAAGAACATAAGAGAGATAGAGCAAATATAACAAAAAAAAGAGGAAAATATAGTTGGCAATCTTACTAGGTGCACTGTAATAGCTGAAATTGAAGGGCCATAAAAACCGCTTTCTGGAATAGCAGTGGTTCCTCTACCTGGCCAATATAAGTGCATTTCAAATGTGTTTAATACCACATTTGCTGTGAAGTTCATAATGAGTTTTCTACCAGGTCCACCAGCTTTTTATGCTATGTTACAGTTTTTTAGAAACCATGATGCAAAGTCAAAAAAAGAATCATAAAAACATTTGTGGGTCGTTTTTAAACTAACTAATAACCTAAGCTAAATGCAAGTCAGAACTACAGGAAAATAATGATGGAATCGGAAAGAAATACAGGGCAATTACCTAAACGTTTAAGCATAAATATATTTCATATTTAGTTCCACAATTAAGGGCTTTTTTCATGTTTTTCTCTTCAAATCTCAGAATCGTCGTGTGACCCAAGAACTAGAAATTCGAAAGACTATGAAACCGAACAAAAATGGTAGAAAAATGCTTATCTTCTCTTGGTATCCGTTTTAACATGGCAAAAATTGGAATAACAATGTTAGCAACAAAAATGCTCTATATTTTTCAAATAAATGTTTGTAGCCAAGACGGCAGAACCTATCTAAAATAGTTATCTATTGTTGACCAAGCCATTGCTCCAGGCTTTCTTTCTAATGATTCTAAATTTAAGGAGCATACAATATTTAAAATATGGATAGAGTAATTAGCTGCCCTGTATGCAAATGTCAAATATACACCTCCCATTACTGCTGAAAGTACGGTCCACTAGAATATGTTATCACTCTTAGCCCCATTGGACTCTTAGTCCCATTGGGGCCCCGATCAAGATCTGATATTATTATTGAGTCCTTATGATCTTAAAAAAGACTTGCAATAAATATTACGGGTCTATCAAAGAATTAGGCTTTTTTATTAGCCTATATACAAATCATTAACACCTTTTACGATCGATATAAGATAAACTAAATAATTCCCTTTCACGCATCGGACATCTTTGAAACTCTCATCATCTAATAAACTCCTTTTAAATTATTAAGTGAGATCTGATACCACTTCTTGGGCCCATCAGGCCCCTAACCAAGCTCTGACACTATTATTGGGCCCTTTGGGCCGCAAAAAAGACTTGTAACAAAAAAGACTTGTAATAGATATTACGAGTCTTTTTTAATCTAAAAATTAATTTAAGGAATAAGATTTTTTCATTAGCCTATATACAAATTATCAACACCTTCTATAATTGATATGGGATAAACCCAACAATCACATAATACACGGTAAAGTGAAGTTGCACTGTATACTCACCATTCTGTAAACAAAATCCGTAGTATTTTAGGGATTTAGGTGCTGTTATTGCTGTCATGTATAATTCAGGTTCACATATGTTCAACACTGATGTGCTTGTCAAAATGTAGTTGGCTTTGTCATTGTCCATGAAGTCTCCAGTACTGTTGTAAGCCCATTTTTCAGTGGAAAAGAACGTTGAACGTCTCAATGGTGATGAATTATTCTCATATTCATCTCTTCCTACAGTCATCTCCCCTCCCCCACAATTTATGAACGGGATTAATCTGCAGTCAAAACAAAAACAAATTCAGTAATGATATATATAAACTAACGTACCGAGTTTTATATTCTGGATACAAAGTACAATAACACATACATTGTGGCTTCCTATGGCAAAGAAGGTTTCTCTGCGCACATGTTGAGACACTGGAATATAAGCCAATGCATGAAGGAAAGCCCCACAGTAATAAGAGAAAATATAATAAACTAAAACACGTGTTGCCATCAGTATACGAATAAGTAGAAGCCAAGTTTCTGTATGAACCAAATACAAGATCACCATCATTTAAAAAAAAACTAAAACTAAAAAAGAAAAACTAATTTAGACTTCATTTTGCATATTCCCCTGGTTGCATGATGGTGGAGAGCGTCCACTGAAATTATTACTTGATATATCCCAGTGATGCATAAAGATGAATTTGAGAATAATGTCTAAAGAACTTCAAGTTGATGCAAATAACATAAGATGGCCACACAACACTGTCTGAAGGCATGTTTTGGAGTATCACTCGCATAAATTTTTGGCTAGTCAATATCCAGTCGGGTATATCACCGGTAAGCTTATTGTAAGTAACATACCTACCTCAAAAGAAGTCTGACTGGTAACCATTGAAGTCACTATTATCTATTAAAGCATGAAGACTACCAATTCTTACATGTAAGTAAACGAAGGCAAGTCACCTAAGCATAGTTGCACAAATCAGAATCGGCTTCCAAATTAGTTTAAGAGGGAGTCACTCAGGCTGGTTCATAAAAGATCGAATAAGAATCGGTTCACTTAAATCGGTCCAAATCGGTCCAAATCGGTCAAATACAATTATTTGACAATATATGATATAAATACATAAAATGAAGATTCAATTTTTTTCTCAACACAAATATATTAGTTTAAATTTGAATACAAACACAAAAGATAATTACTATTTATCATCACAAGACTATAATTTCATATGTGTAAGGTTTTATATATTATCATTTGTACTTTATTAAATGATAAAGGGAATTTATCAATACAAGTCTACAAAATTAAGGTTTAACACAATTTTACTTGGTTAATACTAAATCATCCAACTTATCATTTAAAGTATCTTCGGAGTTTGAATCACTATCACTAATAGGAAGAATAAAGCTCTCACCTATATCAACATGAGACCCTTGCATACAATGATGCATAGAACTCCCACCAATTGAAGTTCCTCAGGTAAAGTAGGCATATACAAATTTTGTTGTGACTCAATAGATATACTAATGTCAACATTAAGTCCATTAAGAAGACGAGGTAAAGAAAAACCATTAGACATAGTAGAACACAATCCAATTGTAGTTACATTGTTTGACATATTGGCATTAGTTATTCCTTCGTTTGTTGTAGTTTTCAATTTGCTGCCACTTTTATTTGCTATAAAGTCCTTTTCATTTTTATCATCACTTGTAAACATTGGTATAAAAAAAATCATCCTACATAAGAAAAAAATCATGCCCTATATATTTTAATTCTAAAAAAAAAATTATACATAAAATCTTAAATGTTATATAAAATTTAGTTAAACTTACTGATGATGATTGGTTGTCCTAGTCTCCAACTCACTCATCTAATGAGTCTTCTAGGATCAAATATTCACTAGCTACATCATATTTATACCTCCATCTCAATTATTTTTCTTTTACCTGCATGTTTTAATAAACATATACAAGATCATTCACTCTCTTCTTTATAAGTCAATTTTTTTATGTACTTGATAAAAAATGTTCCAATTACGTTCACAACCTGAACATGATGAAGCTTTGCTAAGTATTCTAATAGCTATCTTTTCTAGTTCATGACAACTTATACCATGTTACTCTCACTATGATGCTACATTTGACAAGGTTATTACTTAGAAGCTTGCTATGAAAATGAAACTTGGATAAAGGTGGATTTTACTTGGATGATGGATTTTCATATTGGTAATTACAAGAGAACGTCCAAAATCTTCTTTTGCAGATATAAAATTAGACTACTAAAAAGTTATAGGTTACTTACTTCTTGGGGGCATCATATGGTATGTCATATTCTCAACCAATATCCATCTACCATATGAACAACCAAAACTATTAGTTATTAAACACTTTCAATCAATAAGCAATTTGATATAAATTAACAATTTTACAACAGCTACAAGATGCCATCTTTTAATGCAAAAGAAAAAAAAGAGTGCAAATTCGATGTATAGACGGAAAGGTTGGAAACAAGTGTCCATTCAAACGGCATCAAACAATCACTACGAATAGCAATTGGGAAGGCAACAATTTCAGCAGAAATTGCTCATAAAATTGTTCAAACAAGATAATTATTAGTTGTTCATACAAAGACAAAGTTGGAAAGCAAACACATAGTTATGTTGAGCAAGCTGCAAGCATAGTAAATGACACACAAACACTTGATACACCAACACAATTGAAAATCGATAATGCATAACCATTACAAGCTACTAAATGTTATAGAGAGTGAAGAATTCAAAACTGATCCCATGGTTGTCCACAAGGCTTCGATATCATGCTTCCAGAAAATGAGAATAGCAAAAAGAATAGATACAATCCATTTGCTCTACAAACACAATAGGACATCAGTTCGGAGCGAGAATCTCATGGACTAAGTATTTCATATCAAGGCAGGGGAAGCAAAAATTAATAAAACTCATGATCAATTTAGAATTTTTACATCTTCACGTGTCCACCTCAAGACTAAATCATCATCAAGAATCACAAAAAATGAGCATAACCTGCTTCATCAATTCATTCACATCTTGTCTACATTATGATATTTACAGTTCCAAGAATTGAGTCACAAGAAAACATAACAAGAAAAAATGAGACAATTGCTCGGCCAAAATTTATGGACAATTTAGCATTACATTTTCAACTATCAACTTTTGATTCTTCAACCACACTTTTTCACCATAAAGATTAATTCTTCACCTAGAATCACAAAAAATTAGCATTAATACTTTGTTTTACATCTCCTACTTTGTCATTTCATTCCCACCATGTTCACAATATAATGTTTAATGTTTCAATTATTCAATTTTTTTTTGCACTGAACAAGAAAATGAGACCTTCTAAGCATAAATTTACAAAATGAAAGCATTCCAAAAAATATGACCATGCATACAGAGTAATAAGAAACCAACACCCACCGATTTATTGGTAGCAGAAGAAAACCAACGTGCTTCATCAATTTATTCCCACTTTGTTTGCAATCAAACTGTGGTTTCAAAAAAAAATTGAGAAAACATCTATCTAAAATTATAGATAAATTGAGCATGCCTTTTTTTGTGGCGGATGAAGTACATACGCAATGACTACCCAAGCGAGGGGGCGAGGCAAACAACGGTGACTACTCAAGGGAGGGATAAGGCAAACGGCGACGATAGCGGAAGGAGGGGTGTGGCAAACATGGTCGGCGGCGGTCGACGACGATCGTCACGAACAGGATTTTAGGTTTATAAACTTTTGATTCCTCTTTTACCCATACCTAATAAATTTATTTATTAACATCCTTAGGATATTTTGTCATTTAGCTATAAAAGCTGATTCTTACCAATTTAAGATGATTTTAAATCGGTTTGAATCGGTCAATTGAATGACTATTTTTAGAGCCACCCGATTGACCACTTCGGCCGATTTTTACAATTATGCACCTAAATTGTGTGGGATGGCTCCGGGCAAGTTGTTAAAGCTAAGATCTCTATATATAATGAGAAATTTATTTCAGGTTACTCATCGAATAATCTTTTAAAATTTGTATTATGATTCAAAGACTTCAAAGGCATTTTCCATATACAGACAATCAGCTACAATTGAACTTACAATCCATAAGCTTTTCATATTGTTTCCAATATATGTTGGAATTTTGGCATTCGTTAAAGAATTTCTGAGTACCCTGCAAAGAAAATAATCAAAATGTAGTCAAGAAACAAAAGCAAAGAGTGTATTTTCAAGGCAATTTTTAACTCACAATCTCTTCAACTTATTCAAGTTCTGTAATGGGGGAAACCAGAGCTTCATACGATCCCACCTCTGATTATTATTGAATGAGAGTTTATATATAAAATTAAAATATATTCGATATAGGTTGAACATGATGCGATGTCTTGCCTTGTTATTGATAAAAAGGAAACTCAATATTAACCTCTAATTAAATTTAGGAGCTTTGACCCAACTAAATACAAAGAAAAAAAATAATAAATCAAATTATAATTATTTATCTTATCATTCAATTAAGATCACTTTTTAAAGCTAATCGGAATCAATACCTAAAATATTAGATTATTCTGTTGTCTTATCATTTAATAAGAGTTTATCTATTCTTGCTGAGTATTCCTTTCTTGTAGTTGTCAATGACCCGCTGTAGTGGGTTAATAATGATTACGGGAAGAAATTCATGTCATTAAATTGTTAAAACCACTCCGTTATTGCATAATTGTAGTTTTTATTAGACGTTGAAAGATAAAAACATCTTTGTATAAACAAAACTTTGCTTTAATATTGCAAACATGAATGCGAGCTAAGTCATAATAATACCGAGGCGGAGTGAAGTGACCGGTTTAATTAAATATTAATAAACTTTAATTTGTGGCAAAGTATACATGCTACTGATTCGTTATATAGAGACACGCCCTTTGGAAAGAAAATTATGTATATATCAATGGAAAATTCAATATCAAATCATGTGTCAGTTCAAATAATTAATATGAACTATTGGATTATAAGAATGAACTTTTATTTTTAAATTTAATGATGTAATTTAAATGGAAAACTGGACACTTATGTTCTATATGTTACCCGATGAGTTACTATTGTTTGGGACTAAGCTGATAAAGGAAAAAAGGGGTTACTTTGGACAATATAATATATTTATCATAGTTATAAATATTGTATTAGTAAACATTTCAGATTTCCAGGTAATACGATGTATATTTAGTTCAACTATGTCAAACTATGTTGAACCATATTTTCAAATTGTAGATAAAATATTTTATTTAATATTTAAAATATATTTTATCATTAATATTTTATTAAATATTTATTAAAATACAAGAATTTTTTAAAAAAAATATACTTTTGAAAATTTTATATTAAAAACCGGATAATGAATAAAATGGTGCGAAGGGATAAATTGTATCCGATTTGAAAATGATACAGGGTACAACCGAAGCACTAAGATACGGTACATAAAACTAAACTATGATCACCAGAACTTTCACCGGTGAGTTAAATGGAAGTTAAAATTTTTGTGGCCACACAAGAGTTTGATTGGAACATTTCTCTTCTGGGCAACTGTCATGTTTCCGCTAAGAACGCGACATAATTGATAAATAATAAAAAAACATATTTGAGGAAGTATATAAGTAATTGCTCGTATTAATGGTTTGATGCCTCTCAAAGCAACAACTGTCTGTGAGTTTATAACTGTTGTCCCAGCATGACAACGATTGATTTTGTTCGCCATGACATGTACACATCATGACAAATTCTCCCGTGGCGGCCAGAAAAGGATACACAGACTACACATGATTATGCTGTAGAAGCCTCTGATCTACAATACTTGGTCTAGTTTGACTGCTTCATCGCCCCCTTCAGAACTTACGTTGAATCAGTTTCAGTAAAAAAGCATACACATGGCTTACTGCAATCACATGGTTTTGTACACAGATTTACCCGACAAAGGTTGGCAATTGACATTGGACAGTGCAGTTAAGATTTTCCGACCTTTGTCTGGGTCCAGTTATGGATATACGTTCTCGTCGTATTTATCACTTTGCAGTTCCAAGGTCCGTCCTCTCCTTGCGCAGACCAGTGATTTGGATAAGATTTCACTCATTCCTTAAACTGGGCACTGGCATTTCCTAGATCTGGTCTGATCACTGATGTCAACTTTGAGCCTTGTTGGGGAGAAAACCATGGATTGCAAAAGCCAGGCGCTTCTCTTATGCATGTTGCTGATGCTGTTTGGAATTGTAGCACAGAAGCTGCCTCCTGAAGAAGGTGTCGTGAACTCCCTCTTCCTCTGTCTTTGTTTTTCTTATTTATCTGTTTTAATTATTCATGCGTGATTCATTATTTCGGCTAAATGTATGGATTGTTCTGTTAGAATGGAAGAGTTTAGGATGAGTTGATTTGCATGCAAAGCAATAAATTGTAGACGAAACATAGATGAACACAATATTTGGCATGGGAATCAGGCAGGAATTGGCGGTCAATATGGCACAATTATTGTTTTGCAAAAACGGGCTCTCAATAATTAATATTCGTTCTGAACAATCTATTAGTATAGTATTATCTTTATCTTACTTCCTCAAACTTTTTTTGATAGTAATCGGGTGTAGTGTTGGCATTCAATTTTGGGTGCATTTGATATGTTTATGCTTGCAATTATGTCACTCTATATTGATAATTGTATTACTTTGGCACAGTGGAAGCTCTCGCCCAAATAGCAAGCAAGCTTGAGTACAAGGGCTGGGATAGAAACGTCGACCCTTGCAGTGAAACCAGCTTCAGAACCATAACTAAAAATATTACTTGCGACTGTTCTTACCAAAATTCCAGAGTTTGCCATATCAAAACCATGTAAGAACCCTTGATTTAAATACTTATGCAAGCATCTTATACTGTTCTTTATGAGCTGAATTTTACCTTCATCGGTGCTTGTTCTCTCTAATGCTTTCCGCTCAACTATTTTCAGTAAACTCCAGCGGCAGAACCTTACTGGAATGCTTCCAAAGGAATTTGCAAATCTTACTTTTCTCGAGATCATGTAATCCCTGTGGCTCCTCTTAATTCTAGGCCACAGAACCATTGGCTTTGATAGCAGCAAAAAGCTTTATGAAAGTAGCATAATTAGTAATTGACTAACATAACTGCCAGTAACAATAGCTTCCTGTTGATGCTTATGAATCTATGTCTAACAAACGATCGATTTCTTCAGAGATCTTTCTCGTAATGCTCTTCGTGGAACAATCCCAGCTGCTCAATGGGCTTCTCTTAATCTCAAAATTTTGTAACACCTCATATCTTGATGACCTCATCTTGTTGTTTCTAATGATCATTCAAACAAGACGTCAATCTTAAATATTTTCTACTGCAGTTCCATTCAGGGTAACCTTGTCTCTGGGGCTATACCAAAGGAGCTTGGTAATATCACCACATTGACATATCTGTATGTTTATGTGTCCCTGTATCGAATTTATGAAGCAATATTAATCTCAATTGTCTTGCAATGATACTTCCTCAATGATTTTGTCTGATGCAGGAACTTAGAGGACAACTTGTTGCAATGGCATATCCCTCTAGAGCTTGGTAACTTAACCAATTTAGAGAGATTGTAAGACATTCATCACTTACCTGTGTATACCTCTCAGTTGGCCTCTACATTTATATAACCACAACTGTTATAAAATGTCCATCTATTTTTCCAGGAAAGATCAGTCAAATTAACGTTTTTTTTTTGGGAGGATTGTGCAGGTATTTATCAGGGAATAACCTCTCTGGAACATTACCAGCAACATTTAGCAGGCTAACAAGCATCCGATATTTGTCAGTTTACACTGATCATTATTGGTAATCAATGATCTATTTTGCATATTATTATTGCGAATTAACTAGGCTGTTATGGTCTATTTACAGCTTGATAGACGGGATTCCGTTAACAGGGCGAATTCCTGATTTTGTTCGAAACTGGAGACAGCTCATAAGATTGTAAGTGCACAAACAACAGAGGAGGATGGGAAGTTCTACTTTCAAGAAAATTTGAAGTAATTAAGTTTTTGTCCAAATTGCAGTGACATGCAAGGCACTTCCATGGAAGGGCCAATTCCTTCTGCATTTTCTCTTTTGGAAAACCTGAGTGAACTGTAAGTGACATTTTCACTTGCCGAGTTCATTAAATATCCCCCAACCCCCCATATTCTAAATCTGTCAACTTCAGCACTTATTCAAACTATATTTTCAGGAGAATATCTGATTTGAAGGGACCTGCCGCCAATTTTCCTTCTTGGGAGTTCAAGAAAACCATCAAAATATTGTGAGTGTGATGGATATTTTTCAGTTTCAGCCATCTTGAGATATTAATTTTTCCTGTCACTTATTTTGTTGGTGCTTGTTATGTTCAGAGTTTTAAGAAACTGTCAAATCTCAGGCAAAATTCCACCTTATATTGGGGTCAACTTGCAAGGTTTACGTCAATTGTAAGTCACTCAAGCTAGCAATAACTTATATATGATAATAAGATGTAAATGAACATAATGATAACACACATCCAAACTTTATGGACTAATTTTAAATCCCTATTTGACATTATATTCAGCTGTTGACCTCATTTAGCTTACAAATCTTGTTATTACCTTCAGTAGTGCAAAAAAAATTTCTTTGTTGATGACCACAACAGAGACTCGAAATAGATTTCTTGTGTTTTTTTGACATGGCAGAGACTTGAGCTTCAACAAATTGACCGGTGGCATCCCTAGCACCTTCCAACAACTACCAAAATTGGAGTTCGTGTGAGTGATTCTGATGCAGGAACATATTCATTAATTAGAAATGATATTTTACATTTAGTTTTCTTTTGCAACAAGGCACAATATTGCCTTCTTTTGTATTTCATTTACTACAAGATTAGGGTTTGCTTTAATTAGGACTTTGTTTTCGATTTATTTTCTAAGAACTTAGAAGTTTAATTAGGCTATTAGTAATATTATAAATACGAGATACATCGATCAATGTGAGAAGGTTTGGATGAATTGAATTGAGTTTTGTGCTTGCTCACTCCCCCATCGCAATTCGGCTAAAATTCTCCCCTTCCGTCTATTACTCCTCCCCTTCGGTCTCTCTAAGTTATCCTCCATCAGATTTCAAGCTTTTCCGTGGAAAAGTAGGCTTGCACAAAACTGTGGTAATTTCTAAATTATTTTTTTACTAACAAGCAGGGATTAATCAAGTGGTTTTTAGGTACCTTGCTAATAATCAACTGTCTGGAACCATACCTGACTGGGTGTTCAGTACGTTATCACCCTGGTAAGTTCTCATATTTTTATGCCATTGGTAGAGATTGCTTCATGCACGCATGATCAAATGGAACAAAGGACATGTACTTTGTGTGCGCAGGGATATATCTAACAATAACTTCTCTGATCCCCCTGTATCAACGTGTTCCCAAGAAAACGTGTAAGTTCCCTAATTAATTTGCTCATTCGTTTTTTTTATTTTTGGGAATCCTCAGTTATCATTATTTTAATATTTGCACATTTTCATGTGCATTTTTTTTAAAAGGAATTTGGTCGCAAGCTACTCAAATACAAGCGATGATTCGTAAGCTCCTCTTGCTCATTTTTTATTTATAACAAAGGAAAAAAAATTGTGAACTGTTTTATCGATCAGCCATGCTTATAGATGTGCTTCTGAATTGATGTTTCCTCCACCAACCTGAGATGACATTTGTAAATATAATATTAAATGAGCTGGTAGGGATGCCTGTAGTTTATTTCTGTGAAATTTCATGTCACAATTTCTTCAGCGATTTCATGCCTTGAAATTGTGATCTGTTCCATTGATCAGCCATGCTTATAGATGCTTCTGTTTTGTTGTTTGCTTCACCAACCTCAGATGATATTTGTGAATATAATGTTAGATGAGCTGGTTGAGATGCCTTAATTGTAATTTTGTGAAGTTTTCATGTCACAATTTCTTCTGTGACTTTATGCCTCAAAAAATTTTCTTAAATTTCACCAAGTATATGTGGTCAAATATTTCCGGACTAACTGTGTTACTTTCTTTTGTAGAGCTCCTACCTGCTTAAAAAATAACTTACCCTGCTCTGGCAAAGCAAAATGTATGGGTCCACTTTCACAAATCCCTTCAGAAACACACTATTTGATTGAATCCTTCAAGGAATCTGAGCCTTAAACAAATGCTTTTTCAGACTATTCTTTGTTTATAAATTGTGGTGGAAGCGAGCACACCATTAATGACATTAAATACGAAGCTGACACATTCTGGCCGGGGCCTACTACATTTTATTCAACGGAAAGATGGGCTTACAGCAGCATGGGATCTTACATGGATGTCACAAACACTTCCTATGTGGCGACAAACTCTTCACCTCTGTCCATGGCTAATCCGACCTTGTACATGACAGCTCGTAATTCTCCACTCTCCCTCACATACTATGGTTTTTGTTTGCAAAAGGGAAACTACTCTGTGAAACTTCACTTCTCTGAAATTATATTCACAAATGATTCTACCTTAGGCAGTGTGGGAAGGCGTGTGTTTGATGTTTACATTCAGGTGACTATTTCTTATGGACGTTAGTATGGCTCGACATGTATATTTTGGTGCTTTATGATGTGTTATATATCTTTGATTCCTTGCAGGATGGAATAGTTCTTAAAGATTTTAACATTGAAGATAGAGCTGGTGGAGTTGGTCGAGAAGTTGTCATGAATTTTACAGCAGAAGTTACTAGTCATACACTGATAATTCACTTCTACTGGGCAGGCAAAGGCACTACAACAGTTCCCTCCAGAGGTGTATATGGACCGCTTATATCTGCTATCACAGTGACCCCAGGTCAGACATCAAACCTTCGTCTAGCATCTCTCATTGTTTTTTCTTAGGTCTTAATTAAGAAGAGTTCTGTTTGAATATCACATTTCCTATGCAGATTTCAAACCTGATTTAGGTCCTAAAAGGCTCTCTATTGGAGCCATTGTTGGCATCGCGTTGGCATTTTGTGCAACTCTGATATTTCTCCTGGTTCTTTGGGCACGATACCGTCTGCAGAAAAAGAAGTTGCGCTACAGTCGTGAGTTTGTCAAAATTAAATAAACTAATTTTTTATTTTTTGTAACATGTTACCAGTGCTTCTATTGAATACACAAAATGGTGTATATATATCTTAAACTTTCTACCTTTTAAAGCATGACTTCTTATTATCACATGTTTTGTGTTATTCTCCAATCAGAACTTACTGGACAAGAATTGCAGAGTGGTCATTTTAGGCTAGGACACATAATTGCTGCTACCAGCAACTTCAGTAGTGCGAACAAGATAGGAGAAGGTGGATTTGGACCAGTTTACAAGGCAAGTTTATTGATTTTTCCCGAGCTAACACCACTACTTTTCTTTCATGTTTCAAAATAAAACTCCAGGAAATTTTGACAATATATGCACCACTTTATCAGGGCACGCTCTCGGATGGGACAGTCTTTGCTGTGAAGCAGCTATCTTCTAAATCAAAGCAAGGCAATCGTGAGTTCTTGAATGAAATAGCCATGGTATCTGCGCTAAATCATCCCAATCTTGTCAAACTCTATGGATGTTGTGTGGAAGGAAGTCAGTTGTTGCTACTCTATGAATATATGGAAAATAACAGTCTTGCCAATGCGCTTTTTGGTGAGTGACTAAATTCAAATTGCTTCTTCATTGAAGATCTTTTTACAATAAAGTTCCATTTCAGAGATCATACTGAACTGAAAATCCATTCTCAATCCAGGTCGAGAAGATTGTAGATTGCAGCTTGATTGGCAGATAAGACTCCGGATTTGCTTGGACATAGCGAGGGGTTTGGCTTATCTTCATGAAGAATCAAGGCTAAAAATAGTTCACAGAGATATAAAAGCAACCAATATTCTGCTTGATAAGGATCTTAATGCCAAAATATCCGATTTTGGTCTGGCTAAACTTGATGATCCAAGGGACACACATATCAGTACCAGAATCGCGGGAACATTGTGAGTAATGCTTTATCTTATTATCAAAGAGTTGGTGTCCTATTCAAGCTAGTTAAGATAGATATTTCACGACATGTTCTAGTGATTTATTATATATGTAGACGTCCAAGGTGATAGAGCAAGATAATTATACAGCATGTACTGTGCTTGGCAAATATATAATACCGGAATAATTCACGGATTGGTGGAGACACTGTCTGCACAAGCAAATACTCACTCCAACTGTCTAAAATGGACATTTTTGCAGAGGATACATAGCTCCAGAGTATGTGTTGTATGGGCGCTTGACGCAGAAGGCTGACATTTACAGCTTTGGAGTTCTGTTGCTGGAGATTGTATGTGGAAAGAGCAACACAAAGTTCATTCCCAGTGAACAATTCGTTCATCTTCTTGATTGGGTAACCAAGTGTTTGAGCCTTCAACCTCAAACATATTCATCAAGTTTAGCTGATGGAAGACCTTGTTCATGATTAATATGAACTTGATATCTTCTATTATGGACCTAATTAACAAGCTTCTCATATCATGCATGTAATCCTTATATATTGTACTAATTAACTATGCTTTCAGAAGATCATTAATCTACCAATTGATCATTATGGTGACAGGCCTATGTGCTTCAAGAGGAGGGAAATCTCTTAGACCTTGTGGATACACGCCTTGGATCGGACTACTCCAAAGGAGAGGCTCTGAATATACTCAACTTGGCCCTGATGTGCACCGAAAATTCTCCCACTCTCCGCCCAGCAATGTCTGAAGTAGTGAACATGCTCGAGGCCGGCAAGGCAGAGTTTTTGAGTATGCGGGATGTAGACAATCTCGCAGTCGAACCCTCATTAGTTGAGACAGTGAACCCTTCATATAACAAAACCTCAACAAGATCAACTGAGGCCATGGTAGAGGACGAGGAGCGACATCAGAGCAAGGGAAATTCAAATAGTGATCAACCATCGACTAGTAGCGAGAATGAGAGTGAGAACTTATCTAGATCCTCATCGGCCAGGCTCCTCTCAAATCAAAACATGGACCCAAGTTAATTTGTTTCATGTGTTGTGTGCAGGTTTTTCCGTAGTATGAAGCATGCATCCATGCGTTGCAAACCTTGCTCGTATGTATGTAAATGGCCTCAATTATTATTATCATAACTAGAGATGTGCCCACGCGAGCGCGGGGTTGTATATTTTTTCAAACATTATTTTTTAAAAAAATTTAATTTTGCTAAATTATTTATAATTAATTATCATCATCTATATATATATATATA
>JAVDBV010083689.1:0-15716 GCA_032619315.1 Piper longum | reverse complement strand
CGACGACCCCGCTACCCCTCTCTCCCCCTCCGGCGTCGGAGGCCCCGCAGACGATCTCCAATGGCAGCTGTTCAGGGCCAAGTCGAACCTCCACCGGTCCAAGACGGCGCCGGCCATGGCCACCATCAACGACATCGACCATTCCGAGCACGACCACGACCAGCCCCCTTCCCCGGTTTCCCCCTCCATCGTCCGGCAGGCCTTCCTCCTCCTCCTCCTCTACCTCTCCCTCGGCGTGGTCATCTACTACCTCAACCGCCACCAGTTCGCCGCCGCCGAGACCCACCCCGTCGTCGACGCGCTCTACTTCTGCATCGTCACCATGTGCACCATCGGCTACGGCGACATCACCCCCTCCTCCCTGGCCACCAAGCTCTTCTCCATCCTCTTCGTCCTCGTCGGCTTCGGCTTCATCGACATCCTCCTCAGCGGCGTCGTCTCCTACGTTCTCGACCTCCAGGAGAAGCTCCTCCTCACCGCCGTCAAGGGCTCCGCCGACGGCGGAGGTGGCGGGCACTCGTACCTCGTCGACGTGAAGAAGGGCCGGATGCGGATCCGGATGAAGGTGGCGCTCGCGCTTGGCGTCGTCGTCGTCTGCGTTGGGGTGGGTACGGCGGCGATGCACTTCGTCGAGCACTTGGGGTGGCTTGATTCGTTCTACTTGTCGGTGATGTCGGTCACCACGGTCGGGTACGGCGATCGGGCGTTCAATTCGATGCCCGGGCGGCTCTTCGCCTCTATCTGGTTACTGGTGTCGACGCTCGCGGTGGCGCGGGCGTTCCTGTACCTGGCCGAGGCGAGGATCGACAAGCGGCACCGGCAGATGGCGAAGTGGGTGCTTGGCAAGGACATGACTGTCTCCGATCTGCTTGCCGCCGATATCGACAATAATGGGTTTGTGAGGTGTGAATGTCTTGCCGCTCACTTGTTTGTTCTTGAATTTCTGATTACAGGGTTGCTGTTTCTTGATTGCGGATCTTGTCTGTGGATTTTGTATAGGATGGTGAATGTGTGAGAACTTTTGAGAAACTTTATCTCTAGGTAGATGAATAGAGTTGACAGGAAGGGACTAGGCACTGATTATCAGTAGTTCATTTTGACGATTAATTTCAAACCGTGTTTTTTTTCATTGCTACTGATGCTGCTAGATTGTTTGTCCTTGTTATTCTTAACGTTAGGGGTGCTGTTTTGCGATTATTGGTGTTATCTAGTAAAATGATCCATAAATAGGTGTATAGATGCGTGTGGGTTGCTGTTTCTTGATTGCGGATCTTGTCTGTGGATTTTGTATAGGATGGTGAATGTGTGAGAACTTTTGAGAAACTTATCTCTAGGTAGATGAATAGAGTTGACAGGAAGGGACTAGGCACTGATTATCAGTAGTTCATTTTGACGATTAATTTCAAACCGTGTTTTTTTTCATTGCTACTGATGCTGCTAGATTGTTTGTCCTTGTTATTCTTAACGTTAGGGGTGCTGTTTTGCGATTATTGATCTTATCTAGTAAAATGATCCATAAATAGGTGTATAGATACGTGTGGGTTGCTGTTTCTTGATTGCAGATCTTGTCTGTGGATTTTGTATAGGATGGTGAATGTGTGAGAACTTTTGAGAAACTTATCTCTAGGTAGATGAATAGAGTTGACAGGAAGGGACTAGGCACTGATTATCAGTAGTTCATTTTGACGATTAATTTCAAACCGTGTTTTTTTTCATTGCTACTGATGCTGCTAGATTGTTTGTCCTTGTTATTCTTAACGTTAGGGGTGCTGTTTTGCGATTATTGGTGTTATCTAGTAAAATGATCCATAAATAGGTGTATAGATGCGTGTGGGTTGCTGTTTCTTGATTGCGGATCTTGTCT
The DNA here is from genome assembly GCA_032619315.1 of Piper longum. Taxonomy (NCBI): domain Eukaryota; kingdom Viridiplantae; phylum Streptophyta; class Magnoliopsida; order Piperales; family Piperaceae; genus Piper; species Piper longum. Next base: position 13,852 of record JAVDBV010083689.1, on the reverse strand, counting down.
GTGGATTTTGTATAGGATGGTGAATGTGTGAGAACTTTTGAGAAACTTATGTCTAGGTAGATGAATAGAGTTGACAGGAAGGGACTAGGCATTGATTATCAGTAGTTCATTTTGACGATTAATTTCAAACCGTGTTTTTTTTCATTGCTACTGATGCTGCTAGATTGTTTGTCCTTGTTATTCTTAACGTTAGGGGTGCTGTTTTGCGATTATTGATCTTATCTAGTAAAATGATCCATAAATAGGTGTATAGATGCGTGTGGGTTTGTGGGGGAACTTAGCTCTCAGTAGGTATAGATTAGATTTAAGCAATCACTGGCCCGGCGTCAATTCTTAGGGAGGAGATGGATGACAAAGAAGAAGAATGATTCTCTATCTATTAGCAAAATGAAGAGTTTAGGAAGTTGGTGTGAATGGTCGGCAGAATACTATTGTTTGGAATTGCCATCAATTAAAATTGATGTGGTTGCTATGTCAAAAGGACAGGAATACTCTACAGTGTAGCAAATTATCAATGTAGATTCTCAATATAGTTTGGAACCATGGAACAGAAATGTTTTGAAGTTGTAGAAGCATAAGCCTGTTGATGCGGTCTAATAGAATTGACGAGTAGAAATGATTCACTCCTGAAATAGTTATGTATCTTTCAGTGCAATGTTACCTGGTCTCTGCTTGTGTATATGCCTTTATCACTTCTACTAACACATAGATTGAGGTTGGTGTGGGATCAAAGTGAGTGCGCAAGTACTTAATGTACTTACTACTAACATGCTTTATTGTACAATTTCGTCACCATAGCCAATGATGGTCCAAATAAAAAAATCATCAAATTTCATCAGGCTGTTAGAAGAATTGGTCTCCGCTTAAGTATTATTTTCATTCACTCTGTTTGCAGAGATTGTCAATTGGCTGCTTATGGTGATAATATTAATTTTATTTGTTTGGAAACAATTCATTCTTTGTATGTTTCAAATTTGATATAAAGTACTAACATGATCACGAGTTAGAATATATTACTTCTATGAAAGTTAGTTACTTAAAGTACATCTAAGATTGCTGACATGTTAAGAAACTGTGTATTCAAGGTGCTTGTTGATTTATAAGCATGGTTTTAAACTGTGAACAATTGCTAAAATTGAAGCAAAATAAATTACTGAGTCTGTGACATTATGATCTTGGTTTACATATTTAAACCCATTTTATATTCAAAATACAGGTTGTCATTGAACATTTTTTATACTTTATGGATCATGGTTCTGGAAATCGAACAACTCTTGGAGACTTGGAGTTGATGATTTGCTTATGTACTGCATATCCTTGATGCTTAGAGATTATAGATCAATATGTTCTCAGCAACAGGATTTTTATTGTTTATTTTTAAAAAAAATTGAAGTGGTGAACCACTGGTGTTGTGATACCGGGTGGCTAATTTTTGTAGTTCGTATTCCTTGTTTGAAACTGAAGTTCTCCTGAAGCTTCGACTTAGAGAGAGCAGAGCAATTTTTTTTTAAAAAAGAATCTAACGTTCAATGTTTTAACCATGGGAATTCGTGCAATTAAACGAATTGGTTTTTGTTTCAATTGTGTCTTGGAACCCTTTGATGCAGTAAATAGTTATCAAGGACGGTGCAGTTCCATACACGAAGGTCACTGGTATTTGTGGGAGCTGTACTCGGTTTTTTTTTTTGGATGTTTGGATTGCTTTAACTGAGTACTACTAACTGTGTCTTATTCTTAAGTTAGAGCCCATGCAAAAGTATTATTTATTTTTGGTGTGACTTTTATAAAATCATTAGGCTGTATTATACTGGGATTTCCATGCAATAATTTAATCAATCTATTTGATTTAGCTATGCATTGATTCTCTTGAATGGAGCAGTTTACGGTGTTAAGAGTATTACTGTTAATTTTTTGTGAATTATGCAGTCCGTTGTACTAGGCTTGCTTTGTTTGACCATAAATTAGGTATAAACAACTGTTTTCTGAAGTTGGCTTTTTTTTTTATTATTATTATAATTATTTTATTTTACATAGTTTTATAGAACTCACATGTGACAATGTTACACTTGTTTTCAATCGTTATGACTTTTAATCAAACGTTATTGATATATAAGAGTTGTGTTGAAGGAAAGAATAATCAGAGCACCCATCAAGAATCGAAATTTTAATCAATAATTAGCCACCTTATCACAGCACATTAATTTTGGTAAGCTTGCATAGTAACATAAAGTCCTAATATTGTTTTATTTCTGACTTGGGAAGCAAACCTGAGTTTGTCATCTATAAACTCAAGGACATATTTATTCAAAAAATATAGGCTGTCATGGAACATTTTATACTTTATAGATCATGGCTCTGGAAATTGAACAACGCTTGAAGCTTGAAGTCGATGATTATTTGCTTATGAACTGCATGTCCTTGATGCTTAGAGATTATAGATCAACATGCTCTCACTAACAACATTTTTCATTGTGTTTTTTCGAAAATGAAGCAGTCAATCAGTGATGTTGTAAAACTGGGTGGCTAATTATTGTAGTTTGTATTCCTTTTTTGACACCAAAGTTTTTCTAGGCTTCAAAGTACAGAGTGCATAACATTTTTCTTTAAAAAATAAAAAATAAAATCCAATTTTCAATGCTTAAACTGTAGAAATTCTTGCAATTAATTGATTAGGTTTTTGTTTCAATTGTCTCTTGTAACCCTTTGTGGCAGTGGTAGGTTATTTCAATGAGGATAGTGCAATTCAGTGCAAGAATATTGTTGGTACTTGTGGGAGTCGTGTTCAGTTTTTATTTTTAATTTTTTGGATGTTTGGATTGTTTTAACTGGGTACTATAACTAGGTGTGTCTTATTTTTAATTTGGTGCTTGTGCAAAAGTATTAGTTTTTATGACTGTTTTGTAAAATTGTTAGGCTGTGTTATACTGGAATTTCCGTGTAATAATTTAATCATCTCTTTGATGTAGCAATGTGCTAATTATTTTGAATGGAGCAATTTACAGTGTTAGAGTATTACTCTTATTTTCCATGAATTATACAGTCCGTTGTCATATGTTCGCTTTATTCGACCAGGAATTAGGAATAAACAATTGTTTCCTGATGTTGTTTTTTATTTTGCATGGGTTTATAGAACTTACATGTTACAATATAAAGCTTGTTTTCGATTGTTATTGTTTAAAAGCAAACATTATTAATGGTGAAGAGTTGTGTAAAAAGAAAGAATAATCTTAGGGGTAGGGGAAAATCTCAACCTAAAGAGGGGAAATATCAGAACTTTGGATCCATCAAGAGTCATTAGTTTTGGTATGTTTGCATAGTTGCATAAAGACCTAATATTGTTTTATTTCTGGCCTGGCAGCAAATCTGAGTTTGTCATCTATAAACTCAAGGAGATGCAGAGGATCAAGGAAAAGGATATAATGCTAATCTGCGAGCAGTTTGAAAGACTGGACACTGGAAACTGTGGGAAGATTACTTTGTCTGACCTTATGGAGCATCATCATCACTGAATCCACTGTTTTTGCCTTCTTATTGGTCAAAAGAAGCAATCGTTCACAATTTCGTGCGCCACAGGAGCTACTGTTCTCATGTGGTCTGAATTCCCCATACTGAAATGATATAAAAGCAAAGTATGCCCACACTACAAACTCTATTGGGAAATCATCTTGCAAATTCTTGTTGGGCTAAAGATGCTTAGAATTCATTAATAGTTTCCCCAAGGGATGTTATTTGTTGCCCTCTACAAAATATGTACAGCCGCATGTAAATGATTGTCAAGCAAGGTGCACTTTTATGTACAAACATTACTGATATGAGAGAAATTAGAACTGTCTTCTTTAACATGTGTTCTTTTTTCTTCTTACCCACCATTTTTCATCCAAAGGATATCTAATTATTCTGTCCATGTTCCTCAATAAGGAGGCCAATACTCTCAAATGTCCTGTATTTTCTCTCGTTCTTGGGACCATCGATTGAGGTTTTCGAGATATCGTGGGTTCACGATTTATTAGGCCACTAATGTCATGCTAAGGTGGTGAGAGGTGGGTTCGGACTGCGGGCTAAGTTGATAAAGTGGGTTTGTGAACTGCACATGAAACGTGTTAAAGGGTAGTTCATGGGTTGGAGATTCTAAATAGGCCTGGGTTTACAAGTGTAATTAGCTAACACCATGAGCTTGAATTCTTTATAATGTATGGTCTAAACCCAAAGTAGTTGGGCTTGAGTGTGCTTGGCAAGGGAGGGTCTTGGCTCGGTCATTTTTCTAGCTGGTTAGACCTAATGGGCTTGAAAAAATCCTAACTCACAATCCCTTAATCTAATTACTCCCAAGTATGTCTTAAAGTATGAGATGAATTTCATACAAATTCATTACCATTTCACTATAATTTGACTATATTTTCACATTTTACATTTGAAATCACGAAACACCCTCATTCATGCACAATTTGGATGATTGACCAATATGACCACATAAATGATTTATGTTAAACCTCAAATTTAACAAGTTTCTTATACACAGTTAGCTAGTCATTACATAAATTTCACAGATTTTATTAACATATTTAGGTTTTCACTACGGAGCTGAATCTCAGAGTATGACAAAATAATCCAACATCACAACATGCAACATCACACCAATTAGTTTATTCATGCCATTTAGATGGTTATATTAGTATTATTTTTTTCCATTGATGAACCAACGCATACAACAATAAATACTCATAAGAATGACCCAAAAAGCTTATCATATCAGGGACTACAAATTAGGGGAAAAGACAATGAAAGATGTCATCCTTTATCAAGTTTGGCTCCCTTTCATGCATTTTGATACCATATAAGACAAAGTAAACACTATCAAACAAGTAGATCTATGTTTTGTCAGTGTAACAAAACCAATAGTCTACAAATAAAGTATATACAGAGAAAGTTACGAATTTATGGTGAAATAAAGCAAGATCATGATAGTAGTTGACAAAAATACATCACAATTTTTTTACATTTTTAAATATGATGATTCCAACTTCTAAATACTTTTAACAAACAGATTTATATAGAAAAATATAATAAAAAATTCATAACATTGCACAACAAACAAAATAATAGCACGAACATGTGAGGAGAGACCAAGATGCAAGCTTTACCGAGGGGATTAAGGAGATGTCTCTTAGAACTTCCTACCACAAAATCTACGAAAGTGGCTAGGCTACGCTAGGAGGAGCCTAGGAGAGGCTTGGAGAGGTGGGAAAGTGTAACACCCTAATTCCGATTTACTCTTAAACCAAATTGGAATTGTTACGGTAGATCGAACAAACTCTTACTTTGATTTACTTAGTTGTCTGAACTTAAGTGAAAGAGATCTAGACCCTCTAGGCATCTTAAGAAGGAAAAATACCATAATACACAAGCAATGCATACATGAATTACACACCCTAACAGGATACTATGTAATTATCATGACAATTAATCACACTCAAAATTAATTAAATTACGATAAAATTATAGAAAATTATAAAATAAAACGAACAAAATATTTCTTAAAAGTGCAATAAGGAGCCAACATGTTTAACAAATTATACTATCTCAACATAAGATATAATTTTTAAGATCACAATAAAGTCATAAGGAACAAAATAAAAGTTTTAAACTAGGTATCAACCCATTTGTTCATCACATATGACATAATTGCTATGCTCATCTCAGAATATCTTAGACATAAAATAAAATAGATCACAAAATAATGTCTTAAAAAATCACATAGGTAATACACGTCAAACCAGGTCTATGTGTGCAAATAGCAATCATTGCTCCTCCGCCAAGGCTAACATATCCCGCTCTACTCCTGTTCCTCACCTACATTGATAATAGAAAAAAGTCAATAACATGTGTTGTTCGTCTGGTTATCTAAATAACAAACTGACAAATAAGAATTAACTCTCATCTAAAAAAATCAATAACTTTAATTGAACGCTTAAATGACAACTACTAAAAAGCATCGAGCTGGTGACTAGATGATATCCCAAACTAACTCGTATTGTATCACTCTTGGCATTATCTAAAAGTCTCATTCTTAGAAAAACAAGTATCCTAAAGCCTTCTCCGAATCTCTACATTCTCCTAGCCCAGAGCATAAAGGCCGAATACGCTCAGGCAGTCGCTATTAATACTCTTTGATACCACAAATTTAGACTAGTGCTGCATATAACAATACTTGTTTACTCCACGTCTCTCCGGGCGTGAGGAAGCTTGAGACATGAAGTTATCATGATCTCTTGAGAATAGAACGACCCTCTCACAAATTCAGAGATCACAATAACTTGCACATATGCCTTCTCATGATATGTTTAATTTAATTTTGCCATATCTCGGCTCACAAGAAAAGTCGATAAAAATTATTTTTATAGGGCTGGGAAGGAAATAATGTAAATAAGCTCGAAGACAACTTGAGGTGAATTTGAGTTTTCGAAAACGACTTGAGGGTTTTTAATTCCGGAAGAACATTTCGTTTAAATGACCCGTATTAAGTGATAATTGATAAAACAACCGCTTAACACATCTTGTGATCTCTAAATCAAAACATCAACGAAATAGAACTTCAATTAAGAAGGCGAGTTCTAATGGACTTGGTAGAAACTCTATGTAAGGTCTCGTACTTAAACAGCGAGCTCCTACACAAAACCTACACCAATAAGACTACTTAGTAATGCCCATGCCAATTGTATGGTGCATGATGATATGATGAATGAATATAATTACAATCATACAATTAAAAGGAATATAGCAAGACATGCAAAATCACAAAATAAATATAGTCACCAACATAAAACATAATCAACTATAATAAACAAAGATTATATCAAGACAACAAAATAAGAGAGCAATGATGGGGAATGAACTAATCATCTAATGGGACGGTTAATGAATAAAACAATTAACACATAATGCAGACAAACATACATTTCCCAATCAAGAACTAAATCAAACCAGGTGGATGATAATGTCTACTACCTAGAACTTAAAGCCTATTGTGAATCACGTTAATATTCATTATCAAATAATTTGCAACCGATCTTTACATTAGATGCATGATTTCATAATCAACAATATTTATGATAATACAAATCGCCTCTCAAATTAAAGTAAATAAAACTATTTATTAATAATCGTGGTGTAAATTACATAATTATTACTAATTGAACAGTAAACATAATATGTTATTCTACACACGACCATTATTATGAAGATGAATTAATATATAATTAAAATTAATTAAAAGATTATTACTCATATTAACATAAATCACATAGGAAAATATTACGTTTATGTCTAGATCATTCATTTAAGTACTTATTTTTATTTACAACTAAAGATAATTATTATATTTATACTATAATTATAATTAAATTTACATCACCAACAAAATCACATTCACTAATTAATTTTATTATAAATTTATTATTAAAAAAAATTCAATGATAGAAAGCGGAGGGGCAGTGGCGGCTGTGGCTGCCGGGAGCTGGTGGCGGCCATGGCTGCTGCACGGCGAGGGGTGAGGAGAAGATAGGGCTAGGGCTAGGACTAGGGGTAGGGGATAGGGGGTAGGAGAAGGAGGCCTCGGGCGGCTGGCTGGCGGCAGTGGTGGCGGCGAACAACTACTGCTAGCGGCGGCCAAGAGGGTAGGAAGGGGGAGATCGGGAAGAGGAAAGGGAAGGGGAAGAGAGGTGAAGGGAAAGGAGGAAAAGGGTCGGTTGGGGCGGCTAGTCGGCAGTAGGAGGAGGAGGTCTGGGGCGATTGGCCGGCGGCAGTGGTACGGCGAACAACTAGTGCCGGCGGCAAGGATGGTGACCGTGATGTGCTGCCGATGGCAGGCGGCCACTCGACGGGGAGGCGAGCGGCAGTGAGCAGAGGAAGTGGGAGGAGAAAAAGAGTGCAAAGGAAGGGAGAGGTCGGCCGCTCAGGGAGAGGTCGGCTGGGCGGCTGCTGGCGCTGCTGTCTGCGGCGGTGCGGTAAGGTTTGGTGGTCGATGGGAAAAGGGTGGTGCCGACGTGGTGAAATAGGGAGGGGTAGTTTGGACATTAAGATGTTTAACCAAGGGTAGACTAGGAATTTAAGGTAAAAAATAAATTTTTTAAAATCCCAAGAATATTTTAGTAATTTACAGAGGGACAAGACTAATTATGTGTAAAGTCTAAGGGCCACCAAAGTGTGTCACAAAAATCACGAATGCGAGACAAAAAAAAAAAATCAAATAATAACTCATCCAATAATCCTAAACTAATGAAAAGAAATAAATATACGATACTCGTGCATATATTGATAACTTAGTTACCTGCTACGTATTTAATGCTATCATCATAAACTCAGTTATATAAAAACTTATATAGCATGTGCACACAATTGATATTAGCCCCGTGTACATATTCTAAAAGTTGAACTGACCTGGACAAATGATCGAACTTACCCGTTGGCAATAAGTCCTATAGATGACAAGAGAAGCTAAAGAACAATGAGAATGATTGAAGGAGATGGGGAAATAAATGAGAAAGGGGAAGTAGGGGGGTTGGGTAAAAAAAAAGGAAAAGCTTCGAAAGGTATGGTTTGATGATGTCATAGGTAAGGTACTACACTTAATGAGGTATGAGTATCACACCTAATGAGGTACAAGTATCATACCCAATGAAGTATTGGTGTCAAAACTAATGAAATATGAGTTGGCCGAACACTAAAAAACTTAGAGTTTTCCCTAAGTGGTCGTGATGACTTTGGAAATTGCTATGCATGTCCCACAAGGGTTAGGGTGATTCGAAAAAGGTTCCAAACACACGACAAACACACTAGACTTGTGATAGACATGATCCTAAATCTAATTAGATTCGACTCCAATAAAAATAAAAAATAAGATACGGGACGACGTAGTCTCAAGCCAGGCAGCGCTAAATTCTAGAGAAGATTAAGGTTGTGGCTCCTACATATATATCATACGAAAAGCCCTGGTTTTACATATATCAATGTTCATCACCTTCGTTCTCCATCCACGTTATGAAATAAAGGTAATATTAATTATGATCAAAAAATTTAACTTAGATAGTTATATAAGGCCGTGGGTAGAGAATGTGGGTAAAAAACATCGGTAAAATATTTTTCTTTATAAAAAAATAATGAGATAAGACAAGAACTGGCAATGATATCATGTTATAATTTGATCAACCGTTCAAAGACGAGTTGAATTCAAGTCAAAATGCAAGCTTGGAAGGCCATAATTTGTGGAAAAGTGAAAAAAAATATTAGGGGCCAGTCTACACAAAGGTGTACTAGCTGGGCGAGGGGTTTCACTCTCCAAAAACATTTTGGCAACATCTTGGCCTTGTTGTGTAGCAACAACATGCCTATAATTGTAAACAAAGGGAGCTCTTTGCACCGTTGCTAGTGCTCATTAGGGTCATGGATTCGTCATCTTTGTAAAGTTGGAGATTGCCTGAAAATTTGTTGTTGGATTTTGGACATAAATATATACATGTATTTATAATTATATCATATACTATTATTTAAGGTTGACCTAAATTCATTCACCTATTAAAGTTAAGTTTAATGGGCTATTAATATAAGTATGGATTCATATGTATAGATATTATTTTTGTAATTTTTTTTATGATGGGTTGAATTGAAATTATAAAAAATAAGGATATAGATCGGGGGTTATGGTCCCCAAATTTGTAGCAGCTTTTTGTTCTGACATCCCATTATTCAAAAACTTTGGTTTTGAATAACTAGTATTGAATTTGGAAGATTAAAACTTAAAGAAGTAAAAAATTATTTATCATTTATGGATTCAAGTACGCTTTCGCTATCAAAGTTTGTTTCTTGATGATTTAACCTAAAGAAGATTAAAGTTTTATAAAATGGTTTTATCACCTTATAATTTGGTTTCAACTAAAGTTTTTATGGTATAACAAGTGGTTTCAGAGCAACTTCATATTAGATCATTGAGATTAATTAAGAAACTCTTATTTGGAACCGTCTAGTTCCATATCATATCAACATCTAATGATTCAGGATCTCAAAATAATATTAGTTTGTAAGAAGGAATAAATTGATATTGTCTTCAACCTATTTAGAGTTTTCTAGAATTCAGTACTAGTTATTGTCATTTCACAAATTGGATTAATGAAAAATACATGAAATAGTTGTATATGAGATATTTATTCCCAAATCAAGGTCTTCTTTTGGTAAAATATCAATTGAGGAAAAAAAGTTACAAAAAAGTTATAATTTCAAAAATTTTCAAATAAAGATACTTTTATAACCTTTTAAGTTTTATTTGGGATTATTAAATTCAAATTATGGTTCAATTATAATTAATATTTAAGAATTTATTAATGACTACAATATACTACCAAAGTAGCCTCTTTTGTGAAAATTAATTTATTTTTTAATATTAAGATGGTTGTGGGTATTTGATTTATGTGAATATTAATTAGCCCAAATGAAGGTTAATATTTAACAAAATTATATATTTATTTGTGGTAATAAATATGAGATAATTATCAAGATTCAAGGTGAATAATAATTCGACTTAAAGGAAGGTTTATTATTTTACATGATTTATTATCTATATTTGAGTACTACACTAAGAGTACCACTTATAAATTAATATTTCTGTCCAAATACTAAATATTAATGTTGTGCTAGGTATCTGTTGATGAGATTAACCATTTTTTGAATTATTAATGTTATTATGTACATGTTATTTTGTTCTATTTTTAGTTAATCAGTCTGCTTCTATAATTTTTGTCAACATCAATTCAATTCCAATGCTTAAAGATAATTTTATGGATTGAAAGAGAGCGTGATGATCATTTCCGACTACATGGTTCTTAACCTTACGTTAAGGACTGAATAACCTATTTCTCTTACTGACAAATGTTCGTGAGGGAAAATGGGATATTGAGAAGTAACGGGACATTGAGAAGTAGGAAAGTTTAAATCGCATGAGTCTTATGATCATGAAGCGTGGAATTTCAGAGACCTTCAAGGGCGAGTTGTCTAAGAAGGTTAATACAGTTACTGAGTTTCTTAAATAAATTGAAAAGTTTTTTGTAAAAAAATGATAAGGCTAAAACAAGTACATTTTTGTTGAACTTGATTTTAATGAAGTTTAAAGGTAAAACAAACACAATAGAGTACGTCTTTGAAATGTTAAATATTGCTTCAAAACTAAAAGCACTAAAATTAGAGTTATTTGAGGATTTTCTCGTGCATTTAGTTTTAATTTTTCTTCCTGCACAAATTAGGCAATTCAAGGTCAGTTACAATTACCAAAGAAATAAATAAAATCTTAATAAACTCATTTCTTATTGTGTCCAAGAAGAAGAAAGGTTGAAGTAAGAATAGGCTAAAAGTGCTCACTTGCCTAGTATCTATCAGGACAAAGATAAGAAAATAAAGAGGGTTAAGGAAGCTGAAAATAGTTCTCACAAGTATAACAAAAGAAAGAAAATTAGGCTTCTTGCTATTTCTCTTCTGGTAAACGTGAATATATGAAGAAAAAATGCACTAAGTATCACACTTGGCGTGAAAAGAAATGTCTATTTCTTAATTTTGTTTGTTCTAAGATTAATTTAGTTTCAATGTCAATACACAGTTGGGGGCTAGATTCTGGTACTACTACTTACATAAGTGTGTCAATGCATGGTTGCCTAAGTTGCCAAAAGTCAAATGATACTAAAAGATTCATTTATGTGGGTGATTGTAAATCAATTGTAGTTGACGTAATGGGGACTTTTAGATTATTATTGAATACATGATATTATTTAAATTTGAAATACTGTCGTTTAGACAAAATTTAGTTTCTATTTCTATGTTGAACAAATTAGTTATTCTTGTTCATTTAGAAATAATAAGTTTAGTCTTTTTCTAAATTCAAATATTTTGGGTACGAGTTCCTTGTCTTTTTATGATAATCTATATTAATTGATACTATTGCATCTTTTAATGAAACTTTGCATGTGGGTTTACGTGGTACAAAAAGAAAATTAACCAATGAGAATTCTGCTTTACTCTGGTATAAATGTTTGTGATATATTTCTAAACAAAGAATTGAACGAATTATGTTAGATAAAATTCTTGATTCTCTTAATTTATCAGATCTTTAAGTCTGTGCTGAGTGTATTAAGGAAAATCAAACAAATATAAGGAGACTGAGTGCCAATAAATCTTCAAACGTCTTAGATTTAATACATACAGACATTTGTGGACCATTTCTTACGTCTTCTTGAATAGTCAACAATATTTTATTACATTCATAGACAATTATTCTCATTATAGTCTCCTTTATCTTATTCATGAGAAGCCTCAAACATTGGATGTGTTTAAGGCATATTAGTCTGAAGTTGAGAACCAACTTGACAAAACTATTAAGACTATAACATCTGACCGTGGTGGTGAATACTATGGTAGATATGATAGATCAAGTTTACAACGTCTAGGACCATTTGCCAAATTCCTAGAAGAATACGAAATTGTGCCACGATGCACAATGTCAGGTACTCTTATCATGAATGGTGTTGCTGAGAGATGAAACTGAACATTGATAGACATAATGAGAAGTATGATTTCCCACATTACTTTACATGATAGCAACATATTTTCTTAATAGAGTACCAACAAAGACAATAATTAAGACCCTTTATAAATTGTGGATTGAAAAAAGCCAAATATTAAGCATTTATGCATTTGGGGTTGTCTAATTGAGGCAAAGGAAACTGCACCCAAGAACAATTAGCAGCTATTTTGTTGGGTACTTAGAACGGTCTAGAGGGTATATGTAACACCCCAACTCGGCTCACCTGGGAACCGACCCGGAAATGTTACCGGCGACCTAACCGTTCGCTAATCTACTAGATTCGGTTAAGCCGACCCGGATCTACTCTCGGCTTTAAGATGGAGATGCAGCATGCAGAGTATGAATGACATGCTAGGGTTCTAACACTTGTTCTACATGCATGCCATGACATGTAAGCAAAAAACAAAATGAAAATAATAAACGAGAAATCGTAAGGAAAATACTTATTTCTATAAAAAAACGGACAGAGTTTCCCCTAAAAGTACAATAAGGGCCAACTTGTCCACAACAAGGATACATATAAATACTTTCAAAATAGTGTAAACCATGACGATCAATAATCAAACACAATCATCATTACTGTCACTTTCACCTGAGCCACAACTGAGCTCCAAGGCTCCTTGTTAAATTCATATTTATCCATTACTCCATAAGCAGATTATCAAAACATAACGCCATAAAATCTCCATTCACATAACACTAGCACACAATCATTACACATTATACACGGCAAGTACATGTATGCCCGACTCTGTGCTGCTCCTCCACAGTCCCGACAGCTCTCAATCATCGTGATCCTCACCTACATATAGTAGAAAAACGTCAGCAACGGTTGTCACTGGTCCGGAAATAACTAATACCAAACTGACACAGGAGAGCTAACCCTCCTGTTGAAAGAAAAATATTACATGAAATCATCTTTTTCATTTCATACTGTCAATGGGAGGCTCTTCCATACCATTCTAAAGTGGTTGTCTCTAGGTTTACCTTTCTCATTTCACATTCTCATTTCACGTTCTCTTTTCATTGTCAAGGGATATCTTCCATACCACTCTAAAAGTGGTTGTCTCTATGTTTACCTTTCTCATTTCACATTTCTCATTTCACTGTCAATGGGAGGCTCTTCCATACCACTCTAGAGGGGTTGTCTTGAGGTTTACCTTTCTCTCACCCCAACCTGCATGGGCAAAGAAAAGCAATGCAAAAACTATATATATATATATATATATATAT
>JAVDBV010083688.1:0-14987 GCA_032619315.1 Piper longum | reverse complement strand
AAACTGGGTGCACAGGGCAGTCTGATAGCCAAAAATGCAAAAGTTATATATATTCAAAAAGCCAAAACGAATACTAAACACTACAACAGTCTAGATTTAGCCCTAAATCCTGAGTTAACACAAGCAAGAACCTATGTACATCGAGTATATATTGATAACTCGTACTCTTTTGTAGCATAATTGAACCTATTATTTTTATATCGGACATACCCGGTCTCCATCATATACTCATATGACCATCTGATACTCATGGTCTAAAAATTGAAACAATTTAAGATTAGGTCAAACCAGACAAGATAACAAGCGAGTAAAACTCTAACCCGAAGATTGTGTTTTACATTCCGCCACCAAAAATTTGTCAACAAAATTAGGTGGCAAAATTTCCACCGAATTGTCATCGAATAGCCACAAAAAAAGTGGTGACATATTTTTTTTAAATTAAAAACCAAATTATCATTGAATGTTTAGGTGATGATTTAATAAGTCATCAAATAGCCACTATTTTTCGGTACCAAAATTGACGACACTAAAAATTAGCCACCGACAATTTGATGTCATTTTATTTTTAAATTAGCCACAGCATTGCTATGAAATATTTTAATGACAAATTAGCTATTAACCGGATAACCACTATTTTTCACCGATAAAATTGGCGTAATACCAAACATTAGCCATAAAAAAACTTAGTGCCGTCATTTAAAGAAAAAGACACCGACTGAATTGTCCCCGAATATTTAGGTGCAATTTAATTAGTCATCAATAGCCATATATTGTTCGGTGGATAATTTTTATAAAAAAAGGCTTGCACGCATCCCGCGTACACACGCTGGGAACATGCGGCCCTGTAGTCCCAAGGCAGCCCGCGGCGTTGCCCACGCCGGCCCGTCACCCCTGAATCCGCCGTCACACCGCGTCGCCCCCTTGCTGTCGCCTCAAATCCGCCACGTCTCTGGCCCACCGCGTCGTCCCCTCGCGTGGCCCCCTCGCCGGTCCTCTTGCAGGCACCCTCGCCAATCCCCGCACCGGCCCCACTCGCGCGTCGTCGCCCTGCCACCCCACCACTCGCAGACCTCGGCCACGTTGTCTTCGCCGGCCCGCGTGCACATGTGCCTGCCCACGTGATCGTCGGCATGCACGTAGGCCGATGGCGCCCACGTGGGCACGCCACCATGATGAACTAATTTTTTTATTCTATATTTTAAAATTTTTTTGCCCAAATTCTCGCTTAAAATTTGAGTGACAAAATTAATTTAGCACCAAATATGTACCAAAATTTTTGGTGGACTACCGACCAAACACAAAAATTCATCACTATTTGTTAACAAAATTTGGTAGCAATTTATTATCGTTCGGTCACAAATTAATTACTTATAAAAGTTTCTATTATTAAAATTTTCACCATAAAAACGTTTTTTCATAAAAAATAAATATTTTGTCACAAAATATATCCGTGACAAAATCCCCATTTTCTATTAATGTGCGGCTTTGAAACCATCAAGTTTGAGGGCCGCTGAGCTCACTATGGTTGATGCCTACCCAGGGTGTCCTGGCCCTTAATTTTACATTTAACGGGTGTGAGGGGTAGGGGTGTTAAACGAGCGAGCAAACCAAGTCTGACTTGTGTTCGAACTCGGCTTGAGTAGTTTGAAGTTCGTTCGAACTCGACTCGAGATCGAACAAGTTTTAAACATATATGTTTGAGCTAAACGAGCGAGCGAGCCGAGCCTGACTTGTGTTCGATCTCGGCTAGAATAGTTCGAAGTTCGTTTGAACTCGACTTGAGATCGAACAAGTTTTAAATATACATGTTCGAGCTCGACTCGAATATTTTTTACGTGTTTGAGCTCACTCGAATAAACTTAAACTGTTTGATTTTTTCAAACCTAGCTCATTCGTGAGCTCGAAACCGGCTCGATTAAAAAGTCTAACTTAATTAAAAACATGCAGTTGGTGTGATTTGAACCCATAACCTTCTTCAAAAGTTAAAGACTTGAATACTTACCATCTCAACTATCTCACTTCTTTACTAGTTTATTGTAGATAAATAAATATAACTAGTTATAATTAAACTTATTAGTATATTATATATATATATAATATAAAAACTATATTATTGTATTATTTTATCAAGTCGAGCTACGAGTTGAGTTTGAGTTGAATTCGAGTTATAACCGAGTCGAGTTGAGTCAAACACAGCATTGCTCAAGCTCGACTCGTAGAATTCGAGTTCGAGTTGAGTTCGAGTTCGAGCATTTAAATGTCGAGTTTCGAGTCAAGTCGAACCGAGCCGAACGCCAAATGCTCACGAGCTGGCTCGCTCAATTAGCAACCCTAGTGAGGGGGAAGGTTTACTCAAACCCGAAACAGTTATTTCATAATAATTGTGGCACAGCAAAACCATGAAATGGGTTAGTTAGTTAAATCTAGGGGTGTTAAATGAGCGAACAAGCCGAGCTCGACTTGTGTTCAAGCTCAGCTCTAATGGTTCGAAGTTCGTTCAAACTCTACTTGAGATCGAACGAGTTTGAACGAGTTTTGAACATACATGTTCAAGCTCGACTCGAATATTTTTTACGTATTCGAGCTCAACTCGGCTCGAATAAATTTAAACTGTTTGATTTTTTTGAGCTCGAACTCAGCTCGTTCGTGAGCTCGAAACCGGCTCGATTAAAAGTCAAACTCAATTAAAAACATGAATACCTAATATTTCAACTATCTCACTTCTTTGCTAGTTTATTATAGATAAATAAATATAACTAGTTATAATTAAACTTATTAGTATATTATATATAATATAAAAATTATATTATTATATTATTTTATCGAGTCGAGTTTGAGTCGAGCTACTAGTCGAGTTCGAGTCGAACTACAAGTCGAGTTGGAGTCGAATTCGAATTACAACCGTCGAGCCGAGTCAAACACGGCCTTACTAAAATACGGCTCGTAAGATTTGAATTCGAGTTTGAGTATTTAAATATCAAGTTTCGAGTCGAATCAAACCAAACCACACAAAATACTCACGAGCTAGCTCGCTCAATTAGCTCTTCACCGTGGGCTAGGTGCACAGCTATGGACCAAAAGTTACCTATGCTTCTTACCATCCAATTCTTTTTCACTGTTTCCCAAAACAGGAGGCACTGTTCCGTATTTGACTGATTTAGTCTTCTACAATATTCTTTCTCTAATTATTCTTCTCCAAATAACTAATAAGGGCATTTTTCTTCACAAATAACGAACTGTTGATTTTTCTCCTTTTCCTCACACTATTCTCTCGATTTTTCCACTCTGATCCTTTTCAAATATTTAGCATGGGTTAAAATTAAATTAAAACTCTAATATAATGACTAAAATTAATAATTTTTAAATAAAAACTAAAATCACGTAAACTAGTAAAAATAGCTAAAAACACAATAAAAAACTGAAAATTCTCGAAAACTAAACGCCGAGTACATAAACATACGTTAAATATACATAAAATAGATAGTTATCAGGGGCTATATTATATATCACTATCAGGCCCATTTGTCCATAAATTGATTTTTTGTTATTCGAGTGGCTAAAAAGCCTATTGAGGGATCCATAGTATAAGAACCGAATTTGGTGTAAAGATGCGCTAATTGAATAGTTAAACGTTAACACACAACTTAAATGGGAAAACTCTGCATTCTAAGCACTGCCCAATTTGGTGAGCAAACCCTAGATATTTGGCTTGATGAGAAAGCGGATTAACAGTACTGTGTGCTGCAAATATAAAATGGGCTCGGTAATCACAATGGCTTCCAGCTTTGGGCTATTGCAAACAGGACCAACTCTAACAGAACTCCATTACATGTATGTCTTGGACCTCTTGGTATACGTTTCATAAATGGCGGTTTCTTGTACTATCCTAACTAATATAACCCAACTTTTTTAACAGCAAGTAATCCTAACTTCAAACCCATGGCGAGATAGAAATTAGTATGTGGATCAAATACTAATTTGATAGTTAATATATCATTGTGGGTAATTATCAATACTTAAAATAAATACTTCTTTTCTATTGCATTTTTTTAAAATGATTTTTTTATTTTTTATTTTTTGTAGTTTTTTTGTGTGTTAAGAGTGACTCAGGCAATATTAAAATGAAAGGAACAATTTTTTTTTTTTTTTTATAGATTGAACTTATCGTCACCAAACATACTTGATAACAATAGTCATCAAAATTTGATAGTTAATTATATATCATTGTCGGTAATTATCAACACTTTATGACTCTTTTCTCGATAATCATAAAGACGCCAACGTGGGCAAAACAGAATAGTTAAATCCTAAATAAAGATTTTGTTGTCTGTGAAAAAATAAGTACTTTTTTATTGTATTTTTTTAAAATGATTTTTTATTTTTTATTTTGTTTTTTTGTTTTTGTGTGTGTGTTAGAGTGATTCGGCTAGCATTAAAATGGAAAGAACAAAATAAAAAATTTTATAAATTGAACTTATCATCACCAAACATACTTGATAACAAAAGTCATCAAAATTTGATAGTTAATTATGTATCATTATGGGTAATTATCAACACTTTATGACTCTTTCTCGATAATCACAAAGACGCCAACGTGGGCAAGACAAAAAAGTTAAATCCTAAATAAAGATTTTGTTGTCTTGAAAAAATAAGTACTTTTTTATTGTATTTTTTTCAATGATTTTTTATTTTGTTTTTTTGGTGTGTTAAGAGTGATTCAGCTAACATTCAAATTAAAAGAGCAAAAAAAAAAAATTATGGATTGAACTTGTCATCACCAAACAAACATACTTGATAACAAAAGTCAACAAAATTTATAATTGACAATAATACAAAACAGCAAAAACATTAAATGCTAAGTTGCGTTTGCCGGGAGTCGAACGGTGGTCAATTACTTGGAAGGCATTTATCCAAACCGTTTGGACTACCCCATACGTGTCACATAAACCTAAATTAAAATCCATGAAATTACAAATCATAAATTTCTAATGGCATAAATTTGACAAATATTCTAGCTTAGAATAGAATTAACGACCACAGCAATTTAAGTATCTTAAACATGTTTGAAACCATCGCAGAACCTATGGCCTAATTTGAGCTCCACCCCACTGGCTTAAAGGTTCAATTTTTATTAGCCATCTCTCCATAGAGTTATAACCACATACACAAGATGTTGAGATGGAACTGATCAACTTGAAACTAGGCAAATACTTGTTACTAGTGGAAAACTATAACATCCAATCCTGTACTGATCAACCACTATATGTGGCATCAGTTTTTTGGAGCCAGATGATATTATTGATAAATGATAATGCTTCTTCCCTACCAAAAGAGTAATTTACCAGATACAGAAGAAAACCCAAAACTGGAAATATCTTAGAAATTGCTTGAGATCATGACAAATGAATTATCTCTGTAAATTGCCATGACAGGTATTAGATCCAGTCACCTTATCTGGCACTGCACAAAAATAAAGTGAGATTTAATCAGAACAAGCCAAAAGATTACATCACCAGCAGCTATTTACAATAAGCAAATTACATTACAAAAACTGATTTGATCCACATCAAATCACCTTCCTGATCAGAAAAAAAAAAAAGGCCCTACAATGATATGAGTCAATAACACAATCATAATAGCATAAGAGAGCTAGCTGCTAACATAACCGCTGTCAACAACCAACATTTCTTTTCTGACCCCACTTTTTCTTGTCACTTAAATCGCCTTAAAACAGAGGACAATTGGAAGGTGTCGAGAGAGTATAGTAAGCAATTGGGGTGCAACAAAAATAAGTAGGTTAGGCTTAGGAAACCAGCTAGCAAAGTTCAAAAGAGCTAAGTGACATCTCCTATTGTTGGAATAGAAGGAATCTGATAAAGCCAAGCTATAGTTACACCATTTTTTGCTTGATGGTGAACTACCCAACCAGTTAAACAAAGCAAGCATGTATAGCTATTAATGTAGAATTGATTGATCTGGAGGCACAAGGAAGGAGGAATGTATCTTGTTGAATTGTGTTCTTGTCCTATAACCACTTTGTCTTAAACATCAATCTTGAACATCACAGCTTTTGTATTATGAAGACCTACCAAGAGAATTTTTAAGGCATGCCACTTTTGGGTTCACCTTTGATGCATAACTTTGGAAGAAAAAAAATTGTCTAAATATCTGTGAAAATGTTGGTGGTTCCCTGATAATTTTATCTGTGATCTTGCCTTCTCCTAATTATCATCCTTTTAAATGCTCATGGTTAAGTTCTTATGTACAAAATTAGTTAAATAAATGTTCAAAGTGAGAAAAACCAGTTTTTACAGGACTAGTGATTCTTACATTAGCCTGAACTGATACCATAATGTTGTATAATATGCAACAAAAATGATTTTTTCACTTATCAGTAAATGCATGCAACAAAGAAATCAAAATATACAAGCAAAGATATACAGTATGATGTATAATTAATAAACTAAACGATTGCATTCAGAATTTTTAATTGGCATCACAAAAGCAGATCTTCGATAATAGATTCATTGGAGAGTGTGAGAATCAAGTTCATAAACTCTAATAACTTCAATCAAATGTTCATTAGTTCTGAATATATACCTGCTTTCAAGGGTAGCTTTACATGATGAATCATATTTTCCATGCCATCCACTAGCTCGAGTTTTACATATTCCAACAAGTACAGAATGTTTTCTTTCAAAAGGAATATCTGCTTCATGATCGAATTAGATATCCTCGAACATTTTTTTTTATCAGAATCCAATTCTTGTTCCAGAGATGATGCAGGAAAGAGACATGGAGAACACTACAACTCCTGGGATTGGAGAAAGGGAGAAATGTTATCAGAGAGATTTGGTCCTTTTTTGTAAAACAAAGTCTTTGTCAAAAGATCAATGTAAAAGATATATATGTCCATGTCATGTCGCTTTTATTATCTTATCTTTTCTTTTCTTTTTTTTGCCTTGTTGAACATATGTGGTCTATATGAAGAACAAACTACCAGTTAGGCAATATACCAATGAAATGAAAGGTAATTCAAACGTATTATCTGATAAAATATTGACATGACCCAATTGACAACTCTGGACAGATTTCGACAATCCAAAAAAAAAAGCTGAAAAAAGATGCTCATTGTAATCAAGTTTCCAGCTTTTCAAAATATGGTTTTTGGTTAAAATTATACATGACATGTTCAAATGATAATAAGTTGAAAAGGGTTTGTCTAATTCTTGAAAAAGATGAGAGATTGCTGGTTGGTGACAAAAATTATAGATGGAGGGCACTCATTTCACAGTTTGTCTTCTTGAAGCTTCCAAATTTTATCACGTTGTAGGCATAATTGATGATCAGTGGGGTGCTATTATGCAGAAGTTCTGATTGTGTGCAAGAATAAACTGAAGCTAGACAAGTTTTAACAGTACCATTTTTGGATTATTTGTTTGTTGTAAGAATACTCTATATACGCAAGCCGTAGACTCGATGCAAGTCATACACTCATAATATTTGCTAATTTGTTATGCACGTTATAAAACATGACTATCCATAAATTATATCATTTACTTGTCTAGTTGGTTTTTTGGCTTCTTCTTCCTTGTAACTTGTCCTACAATGCCACAACCGAAGCATATATGACGACAGAAATTAGTGAGAGATGGATGGTTCAGTACACACATGTTGGATTTTGGTATCCATTTTGATGTAGACAAATCTTACCGACTGGTCGTTCTAATACCGACACTAGTTCACTCTATCAACAACACATGGTGCACTTGTGCACTCTAATCTACTTCAACACTAATTTACTTCAACTAGTTCAGATTCAATACATTGGTAACTTCTTTCCATCTCTGAAACATTTTAATTTCCTCCCTCGTGTATCCATCTTCGTATCATCTACTTTCGCTTTCTGTTTTTCCTTTGCTTCACAAGTCGCATCTCCTTTGCATAAACCCAATACATGGTAGACTTCTGCTTTTGCCTGTTGTGGGCTATAGTCACCCTCCAAACTACAATGATGTCGCTTAGCACAAACAATTATCTCCGGCAAGTGAAAAGAAAAACTGGTGATGGGGGAAGAGAAAGTGATCACCATCATAATCTCTCCACACTCTCAATCATGGGAGGGTGATTATAGCCCACAGCAGGCAAAATTAAAAGAGAGAACGGCGTGGGCCATTCCAGTTTTTTGGGGTCTGGCATGATAACAAAATGCACTCTCCCTGATCAGCTCTTGTGACATGACTCCTCACTGCCATAGCAAACAGCAGAGGAGACGGTCCACCTTTAGATTCTTACCTCCCCAGAGCAATCTGGATTCTTGGCTGCCGCTGCCATAAAATACCTGCCAAAGTTACTCCCCCTCCCCTCCTCCCAAGTCCCACGCTAATGTAACAGTCACAGCCTTGCACTAGCTCAGCCAACAACTTGGTCTTATCGTGTTCCAAGCTTTTTACGGATGTTGATAAACAGTACATACGATGATTCAACGGTGCTTTGTAAAAAAGAGAAAAGAGGGAGGAGAACAAAGAATTATGGATGTGCAGAGGCTACAGGCTGGAAAGACCTAGAACAGTGGACACTGTCCAGCAATGAAGCTAGCAAAAGAGCCAAAGACCCTTTTGTCTCTACAATCTCCCTTCCTATCTCGAAAATGAGTTTGTGATAGAGATTGGTGGAAGAGACGCACTATAAGCATAGGATAGTAGGCATAATAATTGAAGACACATTTGACAATAATTGAATCCAAAAAAACTTTCAGAATAATAACTTTTGTAAAAGCAAAAGATCAATCAAAATTTTAAGAATTCTTTTTTCTCGAGTAATCACAATGAATGGAAGAAGAAGAAGAGGATGATGACGACGATGATAAAGAGATTAAAAAAGGAGCATTAGTAGAAAAAAAATCTAAAACACTACAATTTGTAATGCTTAAGCAGCCTATTAGCCTCCCTCAACCCGCTAAAGTAAGCCCCGTGTGTGGTCGAGTAGTGCGTCCGGTCGGTGGCCTCGCCGGCGAACAGTATCTGCATCGCTGGCACGCCTCCGCCTGCAGCCGGCAGGGGCTCGGCGAGGGCGTCCACCTCGTCGCCGGAGGAGCCGACGGCGATGAAGCTGTAGGACCCCATGAACAGCGGGTCCGTCCCCCACCGCGTGCACATCACCTTCCCCAGCCTTGCTCCGGCGAAGCTCCCCGAGCCGTCACCGGCAAGGCTGGAAAGCGTGGCGGCGACGCCGCGCCTGAGCTCGTCGTCTTTGAGGTTCTCGAGCTCGAGAGCTTCCTCTCCGGCGAACCACGAGAGGAGGACCTTGGAGGTCTTGTAGATTGGGCAGAGGGAGGCCGTCTTCCTCATCCACCACGGCACCTTCGTCACCTGCTTCTCTGCCGCCGAGTTGCTCCGGTGGAACACCATTTGCAGGTTTGGAAAAAAGATGGTTTCTTTGTCTTTGTCGTCTGATTCGTCCGATTCGTCTGATTCGTCTGATTCTACTTGGAGGAACAGCTTGTTAACGACACCGAAGCCGAGCTTGCCAATGGCATCGGACTTGAACTTGGGGAGGGAAGGTCGGAAGAGCTCGGCGTAGCTGGACTTGAGCACGCCGAGGGAGACGGTGACGATGACGTGGTCGGCGGCCAGGAAGCCGCCGTCCTCGAAATGCAGGTTCACCGCGCGGCGGCCGTCGGAGTCCGGCAGCATCCACTCGATCAGCGCCACCTTCTTCCCGAGCTTGACAAGGCCGGGGGGGAGGCCAGAGGCGATCTTCTCCACCACCCGGGAGTAGCCTCGGGCGATGGTGATCTCCTCGCCTGGGAGGAGCTTGTACTCCGCCTCGGCCGCCAGGTCGAGCTCATAGAGGTCGCCTGCGGAGGTGTACGTCCTCTCCACGTTCTCATGCATGGTGAATACCGCCTCCTCCACCGCCGCCCTGCTCCACCCTCCCTCGCTGGACTCTCCTAAAGATCCCACCTTTAGCGCCGCCGCCAGCCCCCGCCGCAGGTACCCGCCGACGCTCCTCTCGCCGGAGCTGCTCGGTCGGAGCTCCGGCGGCAGCGATTTCTCGCCGCTGCCGGCCTTGGCGGCGTCCATCAGAGCCCTGTAGAGTGCGGAGACGGAGTCAACGGTGGCCGGGTCGACGACGAGGCCGCCCTCGGCGACGGTGACGGCGCCGGCGGGGAAGCCATCCATCCTCTCCCACGGCTCCGGCGAGTCCAGTGCGCCGGCCTCGCCGGCGATGCGGTGCACCGGGCTGCCCCCGATGCCGTGGATCCACGTCGCGCCGAGCTCGACCCGGTCGCCGCAGAACTGGCCGGTACGTACGCGGCCACCGA
This sequence comes from Piper longum, assembly GCA_032619315.1. NCBI lineage: Eukaryota > Viridiplantae > Streptophyta > Magnoliopsida > Piperales > Piperaceae > Piper > Piper longum. The sequence goes on along the minus strand of JAVDBV010083688.1, from coordinate 4,660 downwards.
TGCGGTCGCCAGCCTCCACTACCGCCACCTCCAACACCTCCTTCCCGCCGGCGGCGTTGTGTAGCCGATTCGCCGCGACCAGGCCGGCCATGCCCGCCCCTACTATCACCACCCTCGCCTTCCTCACCCCCATACCCGATAACACCAACAACACCAACAACAAATCGAAGTACTAGAAGAAAGAAGATAGAAGGTATAGATGGAGAGATGGTGAAGAAGAGGAGAGGTTAATAAGAAGGTGTGAGTAGGGCCATGCTTTGCAAATTCCCCGAATAAAGACGAGCCTCTACTTTTCTTCAACTCTAAGTCTATAAATGCAAATACATATCAATGGCGATGGCCATGCACTGGTATTGGCAATGGCGCTTCTCTCTATATGTTCATGTATATATATCATAGTCGTCATCATCGTCACAACCTTCGTCTCTCTAAAATCTACCATTTTTTTTTTACTGGGTAGGTAGTAATTGAACTGATAGTAGCTGGTAAGTCATATAAGTGTTTGCAACGAGGGCATGCACTGTATAATTCGAGTGAGCAAATCTGAGCAACCTTTTGGGAGTAGGATATTCATGTGTGCAGGTGTTGCAGCTCATGAACTAATAAATTGGATGCCGCAAGAGTAGTCAATCAATCAATTGTTTTTTACTTTTATTTTATTTTTTGAGCTCCTCGCCAGCTGCTTAGCTACCGTTCTTCCTGGGTCGTAGCTTGATTTTATTGCTGTCGAGTAATAGAATCGATTCCACGTGAGATCTATACAATATATACTGATGATCGTACTCTTTTGTGACTGTGCTGTTTTTTCTTATAAATTGGCGATTGCATTCCTTGTTGGGCAGATATCGACATTGAATGCAAGAGATGGTGATGTCAAGTTTTTTTTTTTTTTTTATAAAAGAGGGTCAAAATCAAGCTCCCCATTTCACTGCACATCGTTTATCGAGATGTAGAAATCGCATTATATTTATATCTGTCTATATTTGCATGGGACAGTGGTAGAGGTATAGGGATTGGTCCATGGAAGGGACCTCTTTTTTGGAACCTGCAAACGCTGCCGCTGCATAGGAACAGTCTACGTAGTATCACGTGAGATTGTTAGCATCCTTTTGGTCCCATCCTCGTCACCACCCTCCCATCTAGTCCCTGCATTGGTGAGTAGAAGAGCCGAGAAATATATCTTCACTGTTCGCACTTGCGGGGAACAATTATTGAGGAATGCATGGAGCTTTGCTCTACATGGAGCTGATCACATTTTGTCATTCTTCCTGCTTTCTTGTTTTTTGGGTAGTCTTGCAATTACCTGAGAGTGGACTTCGATCTCATGAGCGGTTCGGAACAGAAACATCTGGTGTATTATAAGGATTCGAGTTATATATCAACTAAGCTACGTCGATTAGCTATTTTCTATCCACTTCTTTCATTCTTTTGTCAATATCAAATAAGAAAATACGATCAACAAGTGAACATGATGTTCCTGAATATATGTTGGTAGGTCTCTTATCATACGATGAATTCTAAGAAGATATATAATTACAAGGAGTATCGTAAATATATGATATTATTTTGAGAGGTATGAAAAATTTAAAAAGAACTATAAAATATGAGAGTTATTTAATATTTGACTCTTTATATTTATGAGGCTAGTTTTCTTTTTCTATATATATATATATATATATATAATTATACGTGTGTGATAAAAAACAGAAGTGAGATTATTTTTTGAAGAGTATTTCACCGTGAGGTTTTATAATAAGTCTCTCTCTCTCTCTCTCTCTCTCTCTTTAAGAGGAGGGAAAACCTTTCCTCACAATATATAGGTATTTCTAATTAGTTTATCTCTTCAAGTTGAATTTGAGATTATTCCTAATTAGAGTGTGTTATAGTTAGAAGTTGAGTGTTTCCAATTGGGTGTGTATACCAATTGGATATTATTGATTTTATTATTTGATCTAGATAATAAAAATTATGTATTGATTTTGTCCGATGTGTGTACCCATTATTTGATTATAATAGATAGTTTGTAGTTTTCCTTCTGTTTTGGAGGTTTCATGTTAAATGAATGTGTCATGTATTTTTTATACTTTATTAATTTACCTTGTCAAAATACATAACACGGTATTTAGGGATTTTATTTGTTAAAATCCCAACAAAATGTATACTTCATATTTGAGAAGAAACAAATCTAACCCATCTTCAATTCAAAACCGACACAACTCATGAACAAGAATTGATCTGGGTGCAATATAATTGAACCATTATTTTGCTGGGTACGAACCCGATGATCACTGCGCTTGTGGGATCACTAGCGGTGGCTGGGAATTGAGATGGGTCGATAATTGATGCCATGATAGGTATGAGTACACATGTATTTTTGCAGCGGTCTCTGAACCGCCGGCCGGTTTACCCCACCTTGGGATCTTTCATCATCGTACTGTGCCATCTTCTACCATGAAATCCCCATGCATTATTATTCATCGTAGGGAAGGAAAGTTGAAGGTGGCCGGCCACCTCTTGCCGCTTTCTACTCGTACTGACCCAGTGGAGCTGGCTTGCAAGATACATATAATATATAAACATGCATTTCATCTTTTCCCGTCACACAGAAGCAAACCAAGTACATTCAATACAACAAGGTCATCACGTACATATACTACAAACTCAATATGTCTCGAATACATATAGGTTAAGTACAAGCAATTCGTTTACCTTGGAATTGTTAATTTATACCTGTGTTGAACGACAAGGAGTGTCTAGCTTAATTAAATGAATACTCTGTTTTAATGACAGCTAAACACTGGGTTAAAAAAAGGCAGCGTTGTCTTTTCGTGGTACAGCCAAATTTAAAACTGCAGGATTTGAATATGAAGTTTTGCGTATGATCAAAACCATGCAAATCAATCTATATTATTGGAAGTTTGTATGGACGAGGTTTTTCGCAAAAATTTGGTAAACACTTGTTTTTATGGGAGGATTAATCCTTTTTCTTTTACAGTTTACACGCTACTGAACTTCTCATTAAAGTATGCTTCTGGATTGATTAATAGAGAGAAAAAAAAATTTATGAGCTCCCTTAAATTGACAAAATCTTTACGTCGACGAGAATATTTTTCATGAGGCCCCTTCGATAATGAGGGTCATCTTTTTATGTTATCTAAGAGGGTATGGAGAGAGGTGAGAGATCAACAAGAAAAAATCACTCCTAAGTAGAGATGTCCCATAAAGAGCTCATTTTAAAGGGTCTCATAATTTTTTTTATAAACGTCATCTTCACGTATTTTTTTAGAAATGTTTTTTTTTTAAAAAAGGCATGGCTGGGTAACATTAAACTTAATTAGGGTGATCAGAGACCTTTCTTTTAATTAGGGTGATCAGAGACCTTTTTTGTGAATGAGATCCAAACCCAACCCAACCCCACGCTTTTATGTAGGTCCAAGCCCATCTCTTTTTATTCTTTAATATTGAGCCCACGAAACATGGAGGAAATTTGGACACGCAGTCTAAAGATAGCTTGCAGTGAATTCATCATTACATAAGGACCACCAGAAATATATTTATATTTAACATTATATTTTTAAATTTAATTAACAAAACAACACTTTTTTATGTTCTTACCCAACTTAAAATATTGTTTTATTTGACATAAAAATTGATGATTCGAATTAAATACATAATTTTACTTCAACTAAAATCTGATATATATATATATAGGAAATTTTTTAGTTATTTTTAGTAATTTTTCAAAATCTATTGCGTACAATCCAATTTGAACTATAAAATTTTAAACTATTCTAATAAAAATGGTAAAATTATAAATAACTAATCAATGATCCCCGCGATGCATGGGGTATACAAAATTAGTTCTAAAAAATACTAATAATTATTATTTTTTACATACAAATGATGAATACCTATTTAATTTTCACAAAAATATCTATTTTTATAAGATAATAGCTGTACGTAAATCATAAAAATAATTTTAATTTTATATTAAAAATTAGTAATAATCATAATTGAGTATGTATTAATAAGTAAAAAATTAATTTGAGTAAAATTTAAATAATTAAATGGAAGTTATTATTTTTTAGGATTAAAATTCAGATACATAAAATTATATACTATGAGTTATTTTTAATAATAAATAAAGATTTTAAATTATGTACGTAGATATTCTAAATAATCAAATATGTATTATCAAGTAACAAATTTAATCCAATTCATAATATTATAAATATGTCAAAATTTACTCTCTTTTTTAGAATTTCTACTTTGGATAAAATCATCTCTTTTTTAGAATTTATAATTTAGGTAAAATCATACTCCAATATTTTTTAATAATAAAAGAACAATAATAAAAATATTCAATTAAGGTATTATGGGTAAGAATCAACCACTGTTCAAGAAAGCTCAAAACCAGATAGATGAGAACAAATCAGCATTACTTTAATGTAAAAGAGTTGATCTAGACTTTTCTAATCAGAATTTAAAGTATAAAATACAAGAGCCTATAGACTTGCCTAATGCAAAAATTAAAATTATAAAATAATAATTATAAGGGATAGGTGACACAGTTCTAAAGGAACTAGAAAACCTTTGGATGCCGCTTTCTTTCTTTCGTTCATTTTTTTTTGGGCAATATCGCATTGAGTAGTAATTAAGT
>JAVDBV010083686.1:0-14095 GCA_032619315.1 Piper longum | reverse complement strand
CTACGTGAAACACAATGTATTGTAATATTTTTAATCGCTGCCGTTGGTTCCGGGGTGGGGGAAGGGCGCCGGTGGGTAAGGGCATAACAGCATGTGGGGAGCCGCGGCGAGCGAGGGCGGGGCGGCAGCAATGTCAGCGACTGGGCGGAGACGGCGGCAAGCAGTGGGGGAGGGCGGCAGGCGGGGCGGCGACAGCAGCGGAGAACGGGGCACCAGCAGCGTGCAATGGGGGAAGGGGAATTTTTTTAAAAAAATTTGAGGGCCGTTGGATTTAGATCCAATAGCCATCAATCAATGCATTACTATACAGATCATAACAGAAGTTTTGTATATATATATTATACTTTTTTGTTTGTGTGGCCAATGCCTAGCTGTTCCCATGCATAATGGCTTCTTAATCAGGACTTCGATAGTTGACTTTGAACCGTGTATTTTACGGTGTCTCAAATCTCATGGAAGTGAACATTTTTATAATATGTCACGTTTTAAAGTTTCATAAAATTTTTACCTGTTGTCTAATTTCAATAAATGAGATTTTTTCCCCCTTCTGTTTTGCTGATCAAGAGAAATGTTTTAACGATAATTTCATGCTCTCTTTCTTGCAAAGTGAAAACGTGGATTTTGGTAGTACCGTGAAAACAGAAAACAAAACTAAATATTCCAAAATTAATTTAGTTCGGTTTTAAGTTGATGAAAGGGCTCTTGTATTTTAGCTTAAAACTGAACTGAATTAGACCAACTGAAATAATTATTTTCTTAAGTTACCCATAACGTACATATATTTAAATTGTCTTTTTTGTTTGGGTTTGGTATTCTGTTATTTGATAGATTCATGGTAATAATTCTCTTTAATGCAAATGCAATACATTCTAATTAATTTAGTGTTAAAAATTTAATTTGGACAATATTTTTGTACACATGTTAAATTCAACCACCAAACTTTGATTCGATAATTTGATTGGTCAGTTTGGAACCAAACTGATTGAATGCTTCCATTAACTTTTTGGAATTTTTTTTTTATGGATGGTTAATATAGTAACAATTTACTTGAAGTCTAACATATTATAAAATTTTAATTTTTTTGGTGTCAGTGCTTATTGTTGTAATTAATTTGTAGGGGTTAATCGGTAAAATACCACTTTAAAATAATAACTGTTATACTTACCATCAAAAAATTTGAAATTACACCACGACTGCCGTCAAAGTAATTTGATGATATTTACTAATAATAACAAAATTTCATATTTTTTTAAATTACTTTGTGGTGGGAAAATCATGCCTAATAAGTAAAAAAGGGAGAGAAAATATGCATTGTCTAAAATCTTCACTTAAAAAGTTTAAAAAAAATTCCCCAAAATTATAAAGAAATAAAAAAAATTTAAGTAGGGCAGTCGATTTCGGCTGCCCCTGGCTCTGGTAGTTGACTCAGGTTGCCTAAGGCCAAGATGTCCAAGGCCTAGGGTGGCTAGATCCCGACCGGCTTAAAGTTGACCGAATCCGTCTGCGACCGAGTGACCAAAACTCGTTGCTCGATACCAGTGCAGTTGGCCCAACTTCACGAGGGCTGGAGCCCGATCCTAAGTCGGCCAACTCAATGATAGTTTTGTCATTATAATATTAAAAAATATAAAAAGTAATCAATATCCTTTTGAGTAAAAAAAAAACTCATTTTTTGCTATTTTCAAGATTCTTTTGATGGTAAAGTAACTATAAACTATCAAATTAAGAAATTTGACAGGGCTGTCAAATTACTTCATGGAAAATCATTAATTTTTTACGTAGCTTTTACCATTAAATATTTTGATGGTACTATTGTTTTCTATAATCAGCTTATGATAATTGAATTTATTATTTTTATTCGTATTATATTTTGTTTGGTTGAATCTCCTATTTTAATCAAGCTGATAGTACTTTTATTAATAAGTGTTTAGATTTATTATATAATTTTTCAAAATCTACATTTGACATAATAATATAATTAAGATTTTGAGAGAGAAAAAACATCTGCTTGTTTAATTTTCCTCTTCTTAATTCTAAGCTAATTTCAGATTGTATTTTATTAGATGTCAACGTCAACTAAAATTAAAACACTTAGTTAAAAGAGTTAATTTTTCAAGGAAAATATTTTGACATACATTTACGAATTAATGGCCAGCTTTTAACCGACAATTACATGTTGTAAAGTTAAAATTTGTACAATATCTAGGAATAGTAGCTCGTTTATTCGTCCAGACAATCTTCCCAAAGCAAAAAAGGTCATTTGCTTTCTTATTGAGAGCTGTTGTCCTTGCACCGCTCATGTTTCTGAAAGTTGTACAAACCTTGAAGTAGTTAATACCCACATAGCTTGACAATAATCTCTTGGGAACCCTACTTTTGTACCTAAACCAATAGCTTATACACACCCACTCTGTTTTGTTACGCCACCCACCCAACCGATCGCGACCTCACCGCCAATCGCCGGCTGGCCACCACTGTCGCCGCCTCGGGGGTGAGTGGGCCGGCTGGAAAACATATTATTTATATGTTTGTAGATAAGCATGCATGTATTTGTTTTTTTACTTTTATTCACCCTTAAAACAGTGGAGAAAATTTTTTCCACCCTATTTTTTTCTACCTACCCCACTTCTCCACGATATTATAGTATATTTTAAGCTTATTAAATTGTAAAAAAAAATTAATTTTTTTGTACCGGACATTAATGATAATTATAAGCTGATTCTACTCAATTCATGCCACAATATGACTCGAGCCCAAGTCTCAAAATTTTAAACCATTTGCGCCAAGATAATTTTATTAATGCACAAACAATAAATATAATGTGTACGTGCAGCCATCGGCGGTGTGAAGTACGTCGGGATAAGGCCGTCTCCATGGACGTCTGCCAACACTGGGCAAGAATAGAACAAATGTGAGTGATCGGGGTCAGGAACAGTTGGGCTTTGGGACGCTTGGGAGGACTAAAGTATGTAAGGCTAGCTTCCAAATTACCGCAAAGCTTCTCCACGTAGGTTCAATCCGAAAGGCTTAATCAGAAACAGGAAAAAAAAAGGGTAGCCATTAGAAAGATAATAATAATAATACACGTAACACACGGCTTGCGCTCCCTAAATAAATGAACGTAGAACCGAGTTCAAGCCATGCGGTATGCTAAAGACTCTGGAGTATCATGTCATGCCTCATTCTTCAATGTCATTTGCTGTTTCATAGGTTTTGGACACTTGGGTTTTCGACCTTTTCCCCACTCGGCACCTAGTTGAGTGGAACTCTGCAACTGGTTTTCAGTTACTATGGGCGGAAGCTGCTTGTAACCAGTAGCGGTGGCTGATGTGTGTGTGGTAGACGTGTGATGGGGTGGGGTAGACGACGTACGAGGTTACTATCTGCTGACAACACGACCAGATACATACAAAGAATTTTGCGTGAACGACAATAGCCTTGAGTTGGATTGATCGGAGGCGTGCATGAAGATGACCACACAAAATGATTCCCTCACTATTCACAGGTACGACTATGTTGATAGCTTTTTGAATGGCGGTAAAAACCAAACCAAACGATCTGCTAAAACCCACTAGATTAAGTACTTTTTAGCAAGATATGTCGAACAGATACGTCTGTTGTCGAAGTATGCTGTTCAGAGTTGTGAATTGATAAAATTCCCATTTTAATCTGGACCCAAAAAGTCATCCAAAGAACAAAAAACTACTCAAGTCCCATCAACTTCTTTACCCTCTCAATGCCGCTGCATATAATAGAAACAATAAGCACATTTAGCCGATACATAAAGACCGCAAATTTGGTCATTAACTTGGAAAGGACTAAACTCAATGCAGACCTTTCGCAATGTGATGGAATGACCTTTTAACTGTCTTTACGAATATTGATCTTACATCCAGGTCTGCACAAACCTGACTACTTTCGGCAGCTGTGACGAATATCAAAGAGCTAATTATGTAACTTGAAATCACCAAAGCTTCAGGAAACCCATTTTAAAGACTCGAAGTTCCCCAAACCAAGGCAATGCAATTATGCAACAACGAAGGTAGGTAGTTTTTAGTAAGTTGTCTGACTAGGTTAATTCTTTTCATACACATGTATCATTTATTGTAACAACTTAAAAAGAATTTATGGCATAAAATAAGCATGATTAAACGGAAAACAGTGCAAAGTACCTTCCCGATCGTCAAGAGGAAATGCAGAAGTACCAAGATATGACCTCGTGTTCAAGCTCATATTCATCCCTTCTAACAAAGAAAATCTATCTAGCAAACGGCACTGAGTTGATGAGCAACAAGGCTTGCCTCATCACATATGCCTTGCACTTCAAGATATCTATTATTGCAGTTGATTTGGATTTCTTCCAGATTTTTAGCACTTGGTGTTGTGTCACAACCAACCGATCCCATAATTCCAGAATTTTTATTTTGATCAGCCTCTATCCCTTCAACACAATCAGCAGTTTTTCCAGCTTTAGATGATTCTGAACATGAAGCAACAGGTCTAGAATCCGCTATGCTCTCCCCTTCATCACCACAATCAGAAAAAAAAAAAAAGAGTGCCCAGACAATCCCCCATTTTCATTTTCACTACCTAAAGAATCAAAGCAGTTAAGGTCGGAAAAGTTACTAGCTTCTCTCTCACCGTCATCACAGGCTTCAAAATCTATGTTATCTGCACAAGCTTTTGTATATTATCGATCAAAATCATGGTTGGGTAATAGGTCCCAAAGTATCTGCTTCAGCTGCGCATTCACATTTATAACACATTCAACATCTTCCTCAATTTTCTCCTTTGAAATGCAAAAATGGATCTTACGGACAGATTTCAGATTAATGAGAGTAAGAACACTCAATAATGGTCTTGGGAATATCACCCTCTCCACACTGCAAAAGATGCTGGATCAACATATTTCTCACAGCTGTTCGAAATTTCTTTGTGGGTCTTTCACCATTGGGATCTAGTATACATTGCAAATGTTTCATGTCGAGATGATTAACCTTGGGAAGGGCACCAAGGCCTTCAGAAGTTCATATTGGGGGGCTTCTGTGAGGAGAGAAATCATAGAACTCTGGTGAAGACACACCAGAAACCCCTCAAGCCTGAATGATAAGGTAGCCAAGCTCATGACAAAAGCTAATGGTTGTGGCAGATCTTCACCTTCTTTTAAGGTCAAAAGTATATTGTTGCATTTGCGTCCAACTCTTTCAAGCAACTGATCTTTACAAAAACAAAATTTCTTAATACTCAAAGTCTCAAACAAGACTCCCATCAGAATCTCGTTCGTCGTATGCAAAATCAAGGTACTTTCTTCGTGAAGTCTTTCCAAAATTTTATAAGCAGCCGATATAAGAGATGGAGAGAAACAAGTAACAACATAGACAGTAAGATATTGATACCAACATTCTTTTCTTCCAAAGGAGCTTCTCTTCACGCCGAATGCGCGCCAAAATTGACGTGGCTTCCTCATTCAATATGTGCATTGGAGTATCATCTCCATCACTGCCACTCGTCTACTCTGCCGACAACCAAATCCTTCTACAGAGAACTCACTCTGACAACCACTGTCCCAAACCATCAATTGCACAACCATCAGAACCAAAACCACCATGGGATCCAAAAAGGTGCAAATTTGATCAAAATACAATTTCATTTCCCAAAAAAAAAAAAATCTCAAGAGAATTCGATTGTTGTTCACTACACATTAAAAAAGCTGGAAACGGGTATCAACCGTAGCCGAAGTCGCCACTTCCGTCGCCGCCGCCGCCGCCGCCGCCCCAGCGGCAGCTGTCGTCGCCGTGGGGGGAAGAGGGAACCGAGAAGACGCGAAAGGGGGAAGCGGCGCAATCTTGAATGCACCTGTTTGGTAATTAGGTTAACTCTGGCCGTTTTATCGGTAATTTAGTTGAGCGCACAATTAGAGTCAGAGTTAGGGGGTGTAATTAAACAAAATTAAGGCCAAATTAAATTATGTTAGGTTAGGTTCAACTTGAGTCGAACTAATTAAATGGATCCTGTCCAAGCATAAATTTAATTTTATAGATAAATACTAAAATATAGTATATAATAATTTAATCTTTTAATTATAATTTCTAATTGACTCATATACTATAACAATTTAATATTTTTTGGTAATATTTAAATTGATTTAATCTCTTATTTTTAATTTGATGTATTGATTTTTTTTTATTAATAAGAGTAAATATTTCGAAGCAATTGGGGCCCTGGGCCCTAACCAACTTATAAACGAAATAACTATAAACCAAACTTGATTAATTTACAAATTCGATGGTGGATTATGTATGTTTTTTTTTTTCATACGAAGCATAGTTAAGGCTAGTCATTAATCTACGTTTGCTTTGTTCACGTTGAGCTTCTTTGTTTCTAATTTGTGAACCGTGAAATATCACATAGAACACGACTGGTTATGCTTACAACGACCACGATGAATTAAACATAAACCATTACTCAACAACATCAGAGACCAGAGGCACAAACGATTCATTAGATTTGCTTAGGGTGGTCAAGCTTAGAACAATTACGTTCAAAGATAGAACAAAGGCCAAATATGGTTCCCAAAAATAAAAAATATTGAGGCATTCAAAGGGGAAGCAGCTGACATAGAAATTAGATTCAGCAAGAATTTGCTCAAGTTGAGCAATTAATAACATTTTTTTTGTGTTGTTGGTGTGATCCTGTCACCCTTTCGTGACAGAAATTTTCTCCATCGTCAGGGTATCAGAGTGGCCTAGTTCGACGACCGGAGGCTCGGCCGCAGAGAAGAGCATTTCTTGGGATTGGATACTCGTCCCTCCATGAATTAGCAGGAGAGTAGACTCGAAGGTAGAACTGCTGGCCCAAGTACTGGCGTGCCCAGTTCTCTGATCTGATGTTCCACATGCCCACATTGTCCAAAGCCATGTAGATCGCTGTCCATGACTTTGGATACACCTGCAACAACCAACCGTGCAACACAACATTAAACAGATCATATCAGAATTATTCTTCGCCGACAACAGCATTATCAATTTCAATCAGTTGACATGGTGTGAAAGAGAAATGAAGAGATATGGCTGCAACAAAATGACCCGCCTGAGTAGTGCAGCGAGCAACTGTGTCCCTCAGATTGTAGCTCTGCCTGCTTGCCGGAGTCCATTGCCCTCCATCCATTCTGCAGCACATTCCCAACATACCCAATTCATCAACCACGCCAATCCAGTTATCAAACAATCACAAAGGAAAAAAGAAGTTGGAAGCTAAGCGATGAGCTCACCCCACAACAAAGAAGTTATAGCCATCTATGTGCCAAGATTGCACGGTGTCCTCATAATTTTCGAAAACGATTTCGATGTAATTTCGGAAATTGGCTCCCATTACAGATGTTTGGAGGTAGCCACCCCCGAAAGTGGGGTTATCCGGGATGCTTCCCACACTGAACACTCCGGAGAGCTTGTAGAAGTCGGCCACTTTCAAAGGAGTGTCACCAGGAACGAAGGAAACACTATTCACAGCGTATCTCTGTTTGCCATTGATAATGGGAGCAGAGTTGGCGAGCCGTATTGTTCTGCCTATAGGAATCAATCCATAGTGGTATGAGCCTTGAGGATTTGGCCTAGGTCCACTTGCTGTCAAATTCCACCTGGTTTCCATCACATGAGCAAACACACACAAACACCACCACTAAGATTTCAGAATAATTCATTGCAAAGAATATATTGGTATTGTGTGTTACCTGATGGATCTAGCTTGATTAAGAGACCAATCAATCTGAATGGTTGGTCCACCTGGTGGGGGGCCTGAAACTCTTCTACCTGAGTTGCTGTATTTGAGCACGGCGGTGGTGGTGAGCACCGGGGAGGTGAAGCGAGTGGAGACGACGATATAGTAGTCCAATGCCGGCTGGTCGGCCGTCACCAAGACTGAGCAGGACTGCCCCAAGTGGACGTCAAGAGAAGTGTATGTGTTCTGCAAAGTATGTGATCCTTCCACTTCAACAAGCTTCATCTTGTGTCCTTGAATTCTGAAGTTGATTGAGGTTGTCAACCCAACATTTGATATCCGGAACCTATACGTTCTACCTGCATTACAATAAACACACCAACATGTTTAGATCTCAAGATCAAAATTGGGCATAATTATAACAGCTAAGCTCACCTTGATCAACAGTGAAAGTGTAACCATTCCAACCACGGCCATTGATGAGGAGACCATCCGGCAACGGTAGATTGCGCCCACGGTCTAGCATTGCCCTCAGATCCTGGGATGGACATTAGCACATTAACATCCATGGTGTAGTAATGTCACGTTGTAAATATATGTATTATTGTGCTTACAGTGTGGTTTGCCTTATACCAATCTCCGGCCAAGATGGTGTAATCACCAGCGGGGGGATCAAATGGCACAGGAATTCTTGGCCGGCTAACAATCCCGATACCACCAAATCCACCTGCAGCTTTGTGGAAGTATAGTGAAGGGAAATAGAAGTAGCTGCCGATCTGATCCTTCATTTGAAGCACATAGGTGAAGTTCCTCCCAGGAGGGATGGGGCAATTTGTTCCATAAACACCATCCTGCCATGAATTCCTCCTCTGTTGAATCCCGTTCCTGCTCAAAATCTCCACTTTATAAGCAGATGTAAACAAAAGATTCTGAACCGTAAATGCCATCAACATAATTAATGCAATTACCCAAGTCATAGATGTCACAGAACCTTAGCTAGTAGGTAGAAGTTGGTAAACTGAGTAGTTATTCATACACGAACAGTTAGAACAATAAATCAACAAGCTTAATTTACTGCTTACCGACCAACAGTAAAAATAAAAAATCTATCAAAACGCATGCAGAGATCAACTATATACTTCTTTCCAAGTGTAGATCTTTGATTCAGGCTGCACTATATAAGAAGAAAGAAAAAGCGGGGAAAATGCAAAATATCTGTGGTGAATGGATGGAGAAAAATGTAGATGGAACAGACCAGGAGAGGAGGAAGGGCTCGGGAAGGCTGTTGAAGACGTTGATGATGATGTTGTCGTTGGTCATGGACTCGATCTGAGGACCCGGGAACTGCCCATTTATTAGAATCCCCTGTAACCAAGCCACATTTCGCATTCTCTCCCATCACCATCCAAAAAAGAAAAAGAAATCTCAAAAGATGGCAAGAATAGGAACTAAACCTGCTGCCCGACTCCAAGAGGATAGATAAACCCGAAAGTTACATTCCACGTAAAGAATCTGTAAGGATCATCTCCATGAACAGAAGCCACAGAGAAGAGCAGCAGGAAGAAACAGCGAAGAAATCTCCCGTTTCCCACCATATCTACTGTTCACAAGCTGGTGCAACACTCTCTACCGTGGAAATCTAGCAAGAACCAGGAGTTGGGCAGTTGAGAAATGGATCACACAGGAGGAGAGGGAGGAGATCTAGCGAGTGGCAACAGACATGGGGAGTCACTTTTGGAAGAATAACCAGTTCACCTTTGGCGCCATATTTCTGCTTTGTTGAACTAGGATTAGATTCTTGGGGAGGGCATGCAATGTGATATATCTATTGGATCGATGCACTCCGGGCCCTTGTGGTTTATATGCTGTAAAGAAGACAGAGAAAGGTTTTTACCACCGTGTTTGAGGACGGTGAGTAAGAGTGAGCTGTCTCTCTGAGTAAGGAAAGCAGCAGGAAACAGAGGGGGGCATCATCAATTCAAGCATCTTGTGACCTGTTCCCGTCTTTTTCATGAACATTGTAGTTATTAGAAAATCGGTATATCACGTTTGTATTCTATTACTATTAGCCATATCATAATAAATTTGGTATATTAACAATAGATTGATTTTACAGACTATGATCTGATGTAGTATGGGAGAGCAAGCCTATGTGAGTACGTACTAGGATTACGGGTGTAAACTAGTCAAATTTGCTTGTGAATTTTTTTTGTGTTTGATTCGGTTCGGTTTGGCTAGTGCTTGTTAATTTTATGTTCGAAAAAAATATTCGGTTCGAAATGAACAAGCTCATTAGACAACGAACCGAGCTTTATCAAAGGAGTGATCGGTTTAGTTCGACTAGAAACTCAAATTCGATGTATTCAAACTCGAAAAAATGTTAGGCTCGGCTCAACTTGATTCGTAAATACTATTGAGGTCACATTGAACTTATATAACATTTAAATTTTTTTTGATCTTATATAAGTCGAGCACATAAATATTTACTAGGTTTGAGCTCAGCTCGAATTCAGCTTGAGCTCGACTCGAACCAAGTCCAAACACCGTAAATTTTAAATAAACTCGGCTCTATTCGTTTATATTAAAGTTCGGCTTGTTTACATTAAAGTTTTGGTTCGGCTTATTTTATATCAAGCCAAACTCTATACTTTTATTAAGCTTGATCCGACTTATTTACACCCCCTAACTAAAATTAGGGGTGTAAACGAGCCAATTAGGGGTGTGTTTTAGTTTAATTTATTATAAAATGAGTCAAGCCAAACTTTAATATAAATGAGCCAAACTTTAATATAAACGACCAATCTTTCCACATTTTATGGTACCGGAGAATCGATGCATTAAAAAAAATGAGCTGAGTCGAGGACTAGAGGGGGGAGTGACGATAATAAATAAAAGAAATGAAAGAGAGAGAACATGGACTTGTCGGTGGTGATATTTTGGTGAGACTTGCCCGGCTCTGAATTCTGAAATCCAGTGACCCAGCTAAGTTCAATTGAGTTTCATATCAACTAGATTTTTTTTAAGCAACTAGTTGGTGGGTGGCATATATTTGTTAAGAAATGTTTCTCTTATTTGTATTGGATTGAATGATAGTTGGCGATGTGCAATTCTACTAGCCTAATGGGATGGGGTAAAGGCAAGAGCAGAGCAGGACGTCCTTGGGATTTGAGAAAAGAGGAGTATTTTCTTTCGGCATGGGATTCGGGCTTCTCACTTTTTGGCCTTTTGCTTTTTACCTTCTCCAACTGGTTGTTTTTCTTGTTCATTTACTTTGCTTTAGAGATTCTTCATCCAAGAATAGCCGTTTTTTTTCCCATTGACAGTTTCTTAGCCATTGAATATGCGGCATTGATGATACAAAATTTGTTTAATCCTATTAGTGACGTTTTGAACCCATAACAATTCTTATAAACAAGATGCTTCACTTTCAATATATATAATAATGGCTGTTTTTCAAAGACTCTAACTAGTTAAACAAGCAGTTCATATTCCAAGCTAGGATGGAGACGCCGACCACTTTCTTTGTCTTGGAAACGAGGAGGGACCTCAGTTTTTAGATGGCAGAGTTTGCTAGCGAAACCGTGGTTGCAACAGCGGCTGTCATGTTCACAACAATGATGATCATACGACGTGGTGTGGGAACAAAGGGGGAGAGAGGGGCGTATACATTGATCAAAGAAGATGACCATGCAGTTTATATTTGTAATTGATGTTAGGAGCTCAATGTTAACGAGCGTGGATTGTAATTTTATAAGAGAGAAACCCATTAAATGTGTTATGGAACAGTGAAACAATGGAAAACTAAGCCCTCGTCAGGAGGACTAGACATTTTCTGCAGCTTTAACACATACAATGATCTGAACATAAAATATGCACCAACCAAGCAAAACACCCAAATGTCTGAACAACAAATTAAGCCACGTCTAATGTCCATTCATGAACAACATCACACAACAAACCGTTCAACAACAGATTCAGGCTTCGATCAGTAACTTGCGGCCAATAGCATAAGAGGCATAGGCATCAAGGCAAGCATAACGAATCTGCTCTATGCTCAGCTTCCTCACCTGCCAGTCACTCATACTCAGATACTTGCTTTTATCAAGTGTTATATGTGCCACTTCACGAGCTAGATCCTTCAAACCGAGCGTGCTTTTATACCTCAATGCCTTGCAAAATCCCTTGCTCACTGCTAGCTCCACAATGTCGGTTGTGCTGTGCACGGAGAGCCCATAATCAAGTCTAAGCTTTTGGGCATCTTCTTCAACTCTCACCCCCACAAAAATGAACTCTGGATCCCTCAGAAAGCTCCGGAGTGAGTAAGGGATGCTGTTGAGGTAGAAGAGCTGGATGATAACGCAGTGGTTCTCCGAGCTAAGCTGCAATATGGAAACTTTGTTGGGGCGTTGCCAATATTTGGCATTGGGCCTCCATTCGCAGTCTAATCCGACCACTTTTTTGGGCTTGGAAGCTAACAGGGTCCTCAGGTGTTCAATGGAAGAATCCACCAGTTGGACGGTATCTGCAACAGTGGTGTCGATGCTTACATTTTTGACTTGCACTTGGAAAGTAGTAGCATAAGAGGAAGCCATTGATGCGTTGATGATAACACTTGACAGTGTATGTATATACGGCAGTGGTGCATTTGGAAGATGAAGAAGGTCTATATAATTATTTATATGTGCATGGCTGATCTTGGGACCATGATATTCTTGATTGTAATGATGAAATGAACCTTGACGCATCCTTGGGCAGCGTAAGAAACGTTTACATTTCTCGAAATTTGTTATCATAAATTCATGAACTGAAGAATTAGAACATCCACCAACCATCTTGTTCATTCATCATTTATCCTCTTAATTAATCTAGTCAATCCAAGTAATTAAGTTAGCGGTGGTATTTGTGGGGCTGATTTTGAGATTTCCTATGAAAACAATTTGTGGTTTTTTTACCACCAATTCATAGGAGGAGAGGAAGAAGAATAAAATTAGCTCAGTCGCGGCCGATTGCACTTAGTCATCGCCCAATGCCTGGGAAATGCTTGCTCTGCTTGTAATTGTAGGTAATCAATAGCATTAACCAAGAAAATATTCAAACGAGTAAACTATGAGCCTAATTGATATTGATCTTTTCCAACTCTATTGGGAATACAATTACTTAATAGTTATTAATCTTATAAGACTGCTTGTAATAAAAAAATTGTAGTGATGGTAGCACTTGGCCAATATTCACGCTAGTAACCCCATTGTTTTTACATCTCTAAACTATTAAATCTGTGCAATATAGTGGATCATCAACGCAATGGGGAAATAATTTCGAGCTCAAAAGTTGATAAAAAGCTTGGTTTTCTCTATGCATAGCTTTGTACTTTTGTGAAGCTTTGTGATCTCTAGTGCGACCAAATAAAGGACCAAGCTAAATGAAGCATTATAATATGGGATCCAAATGTCATAAAGCTCATAATTAAAAACATCATTAACAAAATCGTTAATACTCTTTCTAAATATATTATTTCTGCGAAGTCAGAAACATTTCAAGTTCGGCATCTAGCCATGACCACGTAAGGAGAAACAGATGTGCTTCTCCATATTAATTAACAAGTCCTTGCACCAAGCTAACCAGTTTCCCACCACAGACGCAAACACAAACACAAACACAGTTCCATCGTTAAAAAAGTCGATTCAATTCGAAGAGAGGAGGAACCCAGACAGCACTTTCAATCAATGACTTGTGACCAAGCGCATAAGAAGCATAGGCATCAATGCAAGCATATTTGATCTGCGCCAGACCTAGCTTCCGGAGCTGCCAATCACTCCTGGTCACATTCAATGGCTTCTCCATCCAGATACGTGCAACCTCTGCTGCAATATCCTCCAATCCCAACCTACGTTTAAACGTCGATAAGAACCGCCCATATCCCCTACTAATAGCCAAGTTGCCAATATCCGTGGTTTTGCCCACAGCAAGCCCATAATCATCTCCAAGCTTTTTGAGCATCTTCTTCCACCTTCACTCCCACAAAAGTGATTTGTGGGTCACTCAGAAAGCTCAGGAGTGAAGCAGGGATGTAGTCGAGGTAGAAGAGCTGGACGATCACGCACTTGTTCCCGGAGCAGAGCTGCACTTTGTTGGGTGGTTGGCGGTATTCATCATAGGGCCTCCATTCACAGTCCAGTCCAACAACTTTCTTAGGCTTGGAAGATAAGAGGGTCCGTAGTTCTTCAATGGCAGAATTCACGAGCTGGACAGCGTGTGCAACGGTGGTGTTGATGCTCATACCATTGACGGACACTCGGAAAGACGTAGCATACGGAGGAAGCCATTGATTGATGAGTTGAAAGCCTTTACTGGTTTGGCAGGGGTGCAACGGTGGTATATA
>JAVDBV010083684.1:0-23716 GCA_032619315.1 Piper longum | reverse complement strand
GCTGGGTGGTCGAGGAGCTCGAGGCGGCCAGTGGATGGCGACGGCGGCGGTTGGCGACGCCGGAATCGGCGACGCGACCGAATCACGGTGCGGTGCTAGCCGCGCCGTTTCCGGTGTCACGGCAGTCGAATGAGGGCGGGGGCTGGTCGGGGCAGCACGGCGATGGCGTGGTGGGGCGGAGCGGCGCCGGTCGGCGGCCGAGCGGCACCGACAGCGATGGCGGTGGCGCGGCATGGTGGGGCGGCTAGGGTTTTGGGTGGAAGAGGTGTCAGGGGTAAAGAAAATATAGTTGAGTGGCAAACTTGTAAATAAAACTTTACTCGACTCCGTCTCGAGTCAAAATAATTATTTACTCAAAATAAATTTAAATAAAAATCCAGAAAAATCGGGAAAAATCCCATAAAATAAAATAAAATCATAAAAATCAAAATGACATGCTCTATAACTATCAACCCGCCCAAACTACCCGTAATGCATCCTAACGCGGTAAACGGCCTAAAACTATTTCTACGATCAAGCTGCACAAAAATAAAAACTATACTGCATACTTCCATATATTCTGATAACTCATTCTTTTCTGCTGTATTTATGACGTTATCATCATATACTTGGGTACACATGACCCCTCATAGCTCATACTCGCGACTGGCGTCGGCTCAGTACACGTGTCGAAAATAACGGTCGAACCGACCGGTTCTAAATATAAAACCCTAACTCGAATCGTGGGTTTTATAAACAATGTAATATAATAGCTTAAATGGTAAGTCTTTTTGACTTAGTAATCGAGCCAATTTGGAGCTTTATAATCAAGCTCACGAACGAACTATCAAAATTAAACACTTAAATTATATTCGAGCTCGAGTTGAACTCGAACACTATAAAAAATATTAGTGTCGATTTTGAATATATATAAAATTTGTTCGATCTTGAATCAAGTTCGAGAGAACTTCGAACTAATTCGAGTCAAGTTCAAACATGAATTGAGCTCGATTTGCTCAATCGCAGACCTAATCCTCACGAATATCGAACAACATGTTCGTATATGCCCGCGTCGAAAGTGTTCAAGGTTGCTAGTTTGTGTGGGATAAAAGTAAAGTTTTTTTTGTCATTTAATTATTTTTATTTGTTTAAATTTGAACATTAAGATTAATTTATATATATATATATATTATAACATCAATTTTTACAATTTAGTATGATACGTTATTAAACTTATAAAATGAAATAGTGATTATTTGGATTGATAGTTGATGGCTGCTTCGGTAGTATTAGTGAATAACGTAAACAAATTTATGCTTTTATAATATCTGTACAAAGAAGGTGAGGGTTAATGTAGTTTTGGTTTTTTTGTCATTTACTTATTTTTTATTTGTTCATATTTAAAAATTAAGATTAAATTTACATATTTTTTAATATATTAATTTTTGTAATTTAGTAGGTATATTGTTAAATTTATAAAGTAAAATAGAGTTAAGGGAAAAACTTACATATATATTTAAATATGTGATACAAGAATAAGAATTTTGTTGGTTGGAATAATAATATGAATTATGGTGTATTTTTATTATAATGCAGACAAATGATAATGATACATATGATTAATGATATTTGTCGAGTATAATTTTTTTAATATGTATAATTGATATTTTTTTAATATGAACCAACACCATTTTACTGTACTTATACTAATGTAAAAACTCATAATAAATTAATTAAAACCAGGTAATTGAGTCTCCATTCCCACCCAAATCCATACCCCAGCCCATTCCATTTCTCACTTTCTCTAGCAAACACCTCCATCTAAAAACCACCAAAAAACCGGACACGGACAACACTAATCCGAACGGGATTAGACTTCCCCGTTGAAGAATGAAGGTTGTAGTAGGATCGCCGTCATCACCGCCGTCACCGTCATTGCCGCCGTCGTCTTCCCCGTTGTCAACGCCGCCGGCGAACTTCCGGTCTCCGATCACAAATAGAGAGGGAGTTTCGACCAAAGTCGGGATCTTTTCGGAAGTCGACGTTGATAATGTCGAGAAACCCAGATTGCACGGTCTATGTGGGTGAGAATTTCGAAATGCTTCCGCTCTTTTAACTTGTTTCATCATGTAATAATTTAATGATTTTTTATTTTATTTTATTTTACCAACTATTAACTCGAAGTTTCTATTTTGATTTCCGATTGATTTTTTTTGTTTTAGATCAGGAACAGTTTCTGCTAGTTTGGATGTAAATTTGATTCCTTTTTTCATTTGATGCCGTGCACTGCTACAGTGAAGTTGAAGCTATATGAACTTCGGCTTCAAAAACTAGATTTCTAGCTTGATTTTGATTCGAGTTTATAATTTTTTTTAAAAAAAAATTATTATTGGAAGGATGATGCGTTGTTCTTTGTTTCCGAAGACTGCTATGTTATGAGAACAGTTTTTGCGAGTTTATTATTGTGCTTTTGATGCCTTCCCATTTGATATTTTGTGACTTGAGTGAAATTGATAATTCTTTTATTAGGTGACATTTTCGTTTGTATGCTTTTCATTTTCTCCAACTGCAACTAGTTTGATTTTTTTTTTTAATCTGCAATGTTTTAATTTGAAAAATGGTGTTTATGTTGCTGTGTTTCACTTCTAGTTGGCTTGTAAGTCTGTGGCCTTCTCATGTTGACATTGTGTGTGTCACTGCGTTGAAATTGGCAGTTTTTAGTTGCTTGTTTTTTGTTTTAATTGTATCTTGTTATAGGTAACTTGGATGAGAAAGTGAGTGAAAGAGTGCTTTATGATATTCTTATTCAAGCGGGTCGTGTGGTGGATTTATACATACCCCGAGATAAGGAAACACAGCGCATTAAGGGTTTTGCGTTTGCAGAATATGAATCTGAAGAGATCGCTGAATATGTTGTCAAGCTTTTCTCTGGTCTTGTCACTCTTCACAACAAACTTTTAAAATTTTCGGTGTGTGTTCTCACTTAATGCTGTTGTTTATGTATGTTCTAGTCCTCCTCCTTCTCCTCCTCCTCATCATCATCAACATTGTCAATATTTTATCTCAACTGGGCTGGTGTTGGTTCATGGATGGATCACATAATTCTCATGCAGAAACTAAGTGCCAAGTTTTTGGTCCTTTCATGTCGCAAACCTCAAAGAAGGGAAATGAGATTAAATTTTAGTATTGGCTATTTATCTCCTAAATCATTGGATTAACATTATGATTATCGTTAATTGGGAAAATTAACATAATTATCTTTTATTTTGAAGTACATTGCATTTGCAAAAAAGATTTAGTTTGTGTCTGCATGGAAGTATGGCAATTACTTTTATTAACCTTCATCTACATCATTTTATTACTAGGTATGATTATGGAAAACATTAGAATAAACTATATATTATTGAGTAAGCTGTAGTGTCTTAAAATCATCTGACTATTAGTTAATTTCTCAGAGTTGCTGGATTTTTTGCAGATTTCAGGGCAGGACAAGATTCCTCAAAACTCTGGCACAAAGATGACATCAAATTCAGATTCATCCTTTAGACAAAGCCAAAGGCCACATCCTACGTCTGTATCTTATAGCGGAGGGACATCATGTAGGTTTCTAGGAATATTTTTTTAAAAAAAAAAGTTTTTCCACTTTTTCTGTGTATTATTTAGTGATTCTATCTGTTTGTCTTGCTCAGCACCTTTCTCTAGGTTATCAAGTAATGGCCATAGACCAGACATCAGGACTAGTAGTTTTGATTACAGCGGGAGTATTCCTGGATCTAACATTGATAGTGCCCGTCATGAGACTTACTTAAGTCGACCTGCATATGATTCCAGATACTCAATACCCTATCCTCCTTATTATTAAGCTGGGTCTAACTGTACACTCAGCTATAGTAGCTTTTGGTCTTGAATCGTTTGACTTCTTGTTTAGTACTGTATGTCATCAAGAGGCTACTCTTCTTCAGTGTATCAGTTCGATTACTGTTTGTTGTAGAAAACCTCTGTTGTTGTTAGCTGCATGAAAATAGCAGCTTTTATCGTAGTTTTCTAGAAGATCCTACAAGTAACTAAATTTCTACATGAAGTCCACTATCCTTTGCTTTGTTTCTGGTGAATGCCGAATTTTTAGCTTTTCAATTGACAAACTAAAACTAATGGTTTTCATTTCTTTATGATCGAATTGAAGGGTTTTTCTAACAATTTTTGGTTGATGGTTCTAGTCTTGTACCAGATCTTTCAATCACAAAATGTTTGCTCTTGGAAATGTAAGCTTATCTGCAGCTTCTCTCGACATGTTTGAGACATGGAATTTATCCATGTTGCGTGTAGAGCAGTATATGTAAATCTAATGTCTTTCTCTCTGCCTTGTTGGGAGAAACCTCATCAATAATGAACATGAGCGATCGAATGGCAAATTGATTATTGGGTAATGTCAGACAGTTAAAATCATTATTTTTTCAAAGAGTTTTGGATGTTTCGGTTTTCACATCATCTTCAGAAAGGTAAGTTTGGCTAGAGCAGGGGAAAGAAGGCATCTAACCTAACGCCTCAATTATGCAAAGAACGTGCAGTCTCATACTCCTTGTTTGTGTTCTGGGCTTAGAGTGCGTGGCAGCTTTAAATGCCACGACGGGGAATGCGTTGTAAAGGCTTATCGTATCTTGCTGCTGTTCTTACATCTTCAACCATTCCACCGCATGCCTAGCCCACATATTTCGATTGCAAGTCTTTTAAGCAAACTCGGACGAAACCGGGGCAGGTATGTTCTTGTAGGGCCTTTTAATTGAATGGATCTGAGCCATAACAGTATCTTTTTAAAAAGATTATAAACATGAGTATGATACATTGAACAAAAGTATTGGCTTTGCGTTGAGGCCAACGAAGGTTTATTTATGCTTATAATTTACCACAAATGGGAACAAAGTATCATGTCAACATCTACATTTTATGTCCAAATAAAAAGTACCAGCGACCAAAAAGACCATTGCAATTATAAAAAGCAAAAAGCGATCAATCCAGATGGTAGAAAATCCGCCAAGTAGTCTAGTTAACGGTTTGCTAATAATAGTCTTTCTTTTTGTTTAGTTAGAATACAACCATATCAATTATCGATTAACCCAAAATTGAGCTCATCGGTGAAAAGCAGCTAGCAGTCCAGAACAGTGCACCTACAAATTAAAGCCTTGCGAGAAATATTATGTTAGCTCTTAATCCGATACAACGGATCCATATGCACCAAAATTATACCAGGTTTTTTTCCCCAGCAATGAGCGGCAATTCGAGGACATTATCAATATGTCCCTCGCTTAAAGGCCTTTCTTACGTTAATGGGCATTGCAAGGATTATGAAATAATATCACATTTGCACTTGAGCTGTAATATTGCCCATTACTCAAAAGTCCAAATAGCAAACTGAACAAAATATCCGAAAATTAGTAACTCGGTATTCATAACAAAGCTCGCATTCTTTATAGCAATTCTAGTACAAATTTTACTTCCCTTATATAAGCATGAAGAGGCGGCAATGTGAAAACGTTCCACGGAAGTAAAATTCTTGCCAAACTAAGGAAAAGTGGGCGACCAGGTTAGAATCTAGTTTTAAGACACATTAGCCTGACAAGGACATCAAATTCTATCCAAATTGTACAAGAATTGCTATAAAAGTAAAACAAAAAATAAGTTCAAGCATAGAATAACACTAGCTACTACTGCCTGTACAAAAAAAAATTCTCTCATCTACTCTGAAGCTTTCAGAAGCCTAAACAAGCAAACTGCTTCTCTAATTCGAGAAAACTCAATGCAGAAAGCTTGAACTTCAATGAACATGTCTTGCACTGCACCCATAAAATAGATAGTAATGAGGAAACAGAAGACAAAACAATTACTGACGTAGACAACAATCAATATCATGCAATCACTCTACAGCACATGTCTCATACATCAGATCAATTCAAAATAATCCGCATATCACCCTTGACCACGGCTTGGGTAA
Organism: Piper longum; assembly: GCA_032619315.1. Taxonomy (NCBI): domain Eukaryota; kingdom Viridiplantae; phylum Streptophyta; class Magnoliopsida; order Piperales; family Piperaceae; genus Piper; species Piper longum. Next base: position 17,748 of record JAVDBV010083684.1, on the reverse strand, counting down.
ATCCAAATTTTCGAAGCTAAGATCAGAATGCCCGACAACAAAATTACATTATGAAACAAAACCAAATAGGTTGTGAAGTAGAAAATATAAGGTTCTTGAACGTACATTTATGCATACTAAAAAGGGGAATTAAATTAGTGATCCTTCAAATGAAATACCCAGACTCCAACAATTGAACAAACAGTGCAGCTGAATAAGCAAAATTTGAAAAAATATACAGGTATACACTTGTGGATTGGTCAAGGATGTAATACAAAAAGAACTCACCATTTATGATTTTGTTACGGATGAGACTCTGTAGGAAGACACAAACTAATCTCACAAGTCTGTTTTGCATGTACTTATCCTTTAAGAAGATGTTAGTTAGTAAGTAGAAAAAATGAAAAGAAAAAAGAAATCTTTTTTTAAAATAACTACCTTTATATTTTGACATGCGGCAATGCAATTTGATATGTACAAATGAATGAATTCTGTGGGAAGATTCACAGCTGTAGTGAGACTGTTCACAACTTCCATAGAATGTAGACTCATGTCCATGTGCACCAGAACTGTGTAATAACTGAAAAACATATTTATTAGGCTCTATCAAAATGACGCATATGTATGTATAATTCCAAAACGGGAAAAGGGCGTATAAACTAGCCTTCATGCATAAAATTTATGGGCAATTTGACGGGGGAAAGAGAAAAAGAGAGGGAAAGAAAGAGTACTCGTCAATTTCAGTAGAGTTATGCTCTACTAATTTACTGAGAACTGCAACTGCTATTGGAGGGTTATGCTCTACTAATTCCTGAACACAAACACCAGATTTCATGTCAATATAGCTTTCCCTCAACAACTGATAAAAACTTCCAAAGCAAGACAAACTTCATAGAACATGAATTTTAACTATAACCATTAAATATTTTGCTCAGCAGAAATAAGATAATAGTTGAAACCTTAAAAACAGTGGCAACTATAAACTTGTAAATGACTTACAGGTAACCTTTTCGGAGTAAGTCCACAATGATATACAAGCTTATGATCATTCTTTAGAGCTTTACACACTTTCTGCAAAAAGAATTTCAATGTTGCCAATAGTGGCATAGCTGTCATGCCCATAAAAGGAAAAATTACAGTAATCACAAATGGACAAGCATGTGCAAACTAAAAATAAAAAATAAAATTCTTCCGCCATTCCAAATAGCTGGGTAGAACCATGTAATGCTTTAGTGATAAAGATAACTTGATGCCAACATTTTCAAGCTAGGCCACAGTCTACATGTTTGAGAAATATCATTCTCACAGGAAATGTAATACAATCAAAAGCTACTGTCATACAATACTTAAAAAATGACTTTTAAGTGGTAGAACTTTTGGTTTCTTAAATTACAATGCTTAAAAAATGTCTAAAAGTGGTAGAACTTTTGGTTTCTTAAATTACAATGGACAAGTAGTGGCCAAAATGGTCTACTATCCTTGGCAATATTTAATGAGCAAAAAAATGTTAAATGTGAATGCTCCAAAAAAATATACCTATGCAATCAGCATAGATTAACAATTCTATAATGATGAAAAGACTTGTATAAAAGGTCACCAAAACAAAAAAAAAAAGATAAATACCCAATAGCAAAAATTAACTTAATCATGACTATGCAAAAGCAGATATAGTCATTAAATTTTGAGATAAATAAGGTCTAATGCATATATTTAAGGAATAAATAATCTCAAGGAAGTGAGAAAATAACATCAAATTGAACGAGGAACATTATATTCATCTTGTACACCTAGCTTCTAACACATTAAGCAAACTTGGAGCATATGGTCTCACACTTCATGACCACCAGACCATTCATATTGCAATTGAATAACACATTTTTTAAAAGAATACTCCAGAAAATAAGCAATGGTGGCAGGTTGAGTTAGACATATATAATTTGACTTCAACCAAGCAATTTTGCGCTAAAAAAAATTTGCTAATAATTAACTTGAAAACTTCCAATAATAACCTAAAAAGCATCAAAATTTCCAATAATAAGTTCCACCAACGTACTCACCTCTTGTTGAGCAGGAGCAAGTGGTCCCTTCAAGGCTTTTACTATCAAATCCCTAACTGCAGCTCCAGAACTGGTGTCAGCACACATGCTAGAATCCCATAACAGATCATGGTTATTCTCAAAGTTCAGCCACACAAGCTACATGAGAAAAAAAAAATTAATGAATCAAATCCCAATAAAGGACATATCCATTGAACATGAATAAGAGAGATACCTCCCCATCCATAACAGGAAGCCTAGGTGGAACAGGCCTGTACCATGGAGGAGTTAATCCTTCAAGAGAGAGATTTTGTAGCAGTCCAGCCAATGCACCATCTCTATCCCCAGCACCAATTCTTGGTGTTGACCCAGTTGGCAAATCTTCAAACCTAAAGTTTTGAGTTCAGTTTACATAACTGAGAAAGAAAAGGTGAAGAAAAGCATCGCAGACAGAACATGTGAAAATCCTTAGACACGTAGCTAGATATTCAAAATAACTCAAGAGAAAGTTGGGGTTATTTGGTTCATGTTCACTCGTAAAACAGGTTCAAAGGTAACACATCTCATGCATGTAGCAATATGGAAATAGAATATGTCCATACTCAGGGGAATTTGGATCACATCCAGCGGGTACATCAGGATCCGGAATTACATTTCTAACGGCTGCACTCCTAAAAGGACTATTAAATAGCTCTGGCTGAATACTTTTACCATACTGGCTCAACAGCTGTTCTCGCGGTAAAAAAACCTGACAACATAACAATATTTTAAAAACAAGTCAAGATAATAACAAAAAATAGCACCACTAAACCTAATTATTTCATAAAAATTGTAACAGAGATAATATCATAACCACCTGTAAGAAAATTACTGTGACCATACTCAAAATCATATAAAGTATACACCGTAACGTTTATGTTCATATATTTGATAGACGCGTCAGAATTGCCCACAGACTGTTTATTGTAACAATAGAACTTTTCTGTACACATGATTTTTTATAAACATTAAAGAAGAGGATAATAACAAAGCATGCCCCCCCCCCCCACAGACTGTTTATTATAACAACAGAACTTTTCTATACACATGGTTTTTTATAAACATTAAAGAAAAGGATAATGATAAAGTGTGCCCTGCTTAATCTTATTTTTCATAAAAAATTGTAACAGAGATAATAGCATTACCAGCGGTAAAAAACTACTTTCACTATGACCATACTCCAAAATAAAATATGCATATTCGCCTCCCAAAAGTTATCATTGTTATTTAATGAACACTCCAAAATTTACGTAAAGTTCAATTTAGTAGCCATCATTGACTCCACAGTCTGCTCACTGTGACAGCAGAACTTCTCTTCACAACAACACTACACTTCAAGGAAAGATTGCAAAAGGGAACGGAACACACATGGCTACTACAAAAATAACAGTGCATTTTTTCATTAAACTTCAGCAAACAAAATGACATATTGAAACACTCCAAACAAAATGAAATATTGAAACATACAAGAGAATGAAGAAGGCAACACAAACTCACTTGTGATGATGGCTCAAAAATTTTAATAAATTCTGAAGCAGATAACTTGCTAACCTGTACAGGAAGAGCATAGGATAAAAAAAACAGTGAATAAGGCACCATGCATAATTGTCAGAATGAAACCTGGTTGTAATATGGTTATTATCCAACAATCCTCTAAATTGTTGGATAGGCACCATAACATGATTGCTGCAATATAAATATTTGATACAATGATCTCCAACAACAAAGCTAGTAAAGAATACATCTAATTTGCATCTACATCAAAGCTGTGAGTAATTTTAGATATAAACTAGAAGTAGGAGTTTTGATATCTAACGTGTAAAGGACAACAAATGAATAACACATAAAACTCTTAAGCAAAACAATGTGTGACAATCCGGCAAAGTTTAGAATGATGGACCTAAATCATTCCTTCAAAATAGATCTATATAGATCTACGGACACACTCCCACTAATATATTGCATCTCATCTCAATAGGTAACGGATGTGGTATTAATTTTGTGGAATTTATAAACCACCCACTTTTAGGAATTCCATCCTACGAATTTCTTTCTTTGGCCAATGGATCTAATTCATGTCCACTCTAGCCCACCAGGCAATACAGTTCCGGGTTGTATCTAATATCATTTGTAACGAAATGACCTAGGTGCAACATGATTGGTCTTGAAGATTTATAGATATACCCCAATTGATATACTGGATCCTCCCATGGTAGTTATAAGATGTCGGATAAATTTTGTGGGATATTGCACTAAAGTTAAAAAATAACACTAACCTGTTTATCTGCACTTGAACTATAAGAATCTAGTAGCTGATGAATAAAAGCTCTTTCATAATTTGCAGCTCCTTCATCGCATGCCAACTGCATTATAGAGCTAATAAAGTATTAAAATGCAGGAACAGAAAAAGAATAATGTTTCCATAAGATCAAATAAATCCAAATAAAAATGCAATAACAACGAATAATTTTTTTTTAAAAAAAATATCAACAGGCGTAATCAAATGACTTTCAATAGTTCAAACACAAATGTTTGCAAGATATAGTGTAACAATATAAAGTCTAGCAAAGCACAAATAACTAGAGATAGAATGATTTAACCGAGCTAAACTCAGGTGCATGGCCATTTCCTGCTGTCTCTAAACTCTTGGACTTCAAAGATAACTTTTTATATTTTACAAGCTAAAATTAAAAAATGTAACTTCCACTCAAAGAGAGCACGAAATGAGATGGATTTGCTCTGTGGAAGCCAAAGTAGGACAGAGAACAACACCAGGATGACAAGGGGAAACAGAAACAAAAAACTTCCTATAGCATCACTGAATCTTTAGTTCACATGTTTTCCCTATATTCTTGCAAGCATCACATCTTAGGCTCATACAGTACAAAAGCAAAGCAAGGAAAAAAGAGGTCCACTTCAAAATTTAATTTGTCCAATTACTATTAGTCAGAACATATTAAAAGGCCATATTTTTGTACAAAATAACAAAAACTCCAGTTGAGGCAACACTTTTATCTTTTCAATTTGTTACTAAGATGATATTAGGAAAAACAGCTCCACAACAAACCACACAAAACCATGGTTGGACAACACTAGCAAAAGAGAGAACCCAATGACAAGCAACAACCTAAATCAATTAGAAATATATAACTGAATGCAAAATCCTAACCAAAACCAACCAATAATAGGCTCCCAATGCCAACTAATAAGGCATTTGGCTACAGAAGAAAATTTCACATAAATTTTAAATAGTTGTACTCTAAAAAATTTTAATATGAAGTCACATAACTCGTAATATAATCTTAGATAATGTATATTAATATAAAAAAAATCTAACAAGACCAATTGGTGAGAATATGAAAGATGTCGAATAATTGACGAAGATTAAGGAAAAACTGAGTGAAGGGTTAAGATTGTCAAGAATAGTATAAGAAAGGAGATATTGAGAAGGACAAAAACAATAGTACATTTAACCGACTAAATTGGATCAAATAATATTGAATTTGTTCACCCAATTAATTCCCCCTCAATGCTAACCACTATAATTGCCATCTACACCTCACTGCAACTTGGCTAGATCATCAACATGGATATCCAATCACTGATTTATTGTTTCCATAGTCAAATAGGTGACACAAAACAAGAGAAATACATTGTGGTTAATTTTTTGCATAGAATGCTCTTCTTTGTACAGTTGTCCAAGAGGAAGAGGAGATGGAAATTATAGAATTATAAAAAATCGGCACATTTCATTCACTTATCCATCATATTTACCTTTTTATCAGGCAGCCTAACCGTACCATTAGTTCCTTTTTAACCTAAAAAACAACTATTATAAATTGTAGCAAACATGTCTTCCCGCATAAGAACCATTAATTGTAGCAAACATTTCTTCTCGCATAAGCAATGCAAAAACTGAAATATAAGAGGACTAAATATTGCATTAGCATCCATAAACAGACGCATCATTGCATTAGTCATTACCATCATCACCAACAAAATGCAAATGAGTTTAAAACTACTTACATCTATGAAAACATTAATGAATGGGTTTGAGGATGGTGGTCTCAAAGCATAGGCATGATAAAGAATAGCAAATGCCACCAATCTCTGTGTGGATCTAAGAACCAGTTTATCCTGTAACAAGGAAGGAAATACTGCTTATAGATAGATGTCATTAGTTTAATAAAAAGAAAAAGAAAGAAAGAAAACCAGTGCAGCTAAAATAAAAACAACATGAATAACTCTTGCATTAGTTAAAACACAGGCAATTAAAAGAGTAGATCACATACAAAAGACAAACAAGTTGATGGACTAGGGAATATCATAGCTAAAAAAGCCACATTGATATAAGTCTACAACAGATTTCATGATATAGTATTGAGTTAAGAAAGTCTGAATATCTGGCTACAATAACGAAGAGTCAACTATTTGCAATCTGAAAGAAGAATACCACTTGCCAAGTGATAATTTCTCAAATGGCGGGAAACAATCAGGCATTTTCAAAGAAGGAAAACATTTTGTATGTCTCATCGAAATGTTACAAGAAAGGTATTTGTTTCCCTCTGATATGCACATGCTTTGTAATTTAGTTAGTCAATGATTTATGTATGGTGCTCGTAAGCTGTACAATTTATTTCTGGTATCTCCACATATTAACCTTGTCATCACCAAATTCCGTAAAACCATATTAAATTCAACAATAGTATCAACATACCATGCAATAATAGCAGGGTGGTCATCAACAAAAATACTAAATCAACTCTAACAGGAAACAGAACAAGCTGCAAAGTGAACTTCTTTTCAACAAACACTGGAGTCAGAAGCAAGTACTTCCAATTACACATTCAAATAAAAAACATCCCAATTATAAATATGATCGTCAACAACAAGTATATGACACAATAACAATACTATTTTCAAGTTCACGATTTTTCTTAGCAAAAAAAAAAAACAGTGACAAATTTCCCAAATAGAAACACAGTCAAACACTACAATAGTATCCAAATTACTAGAAAATACACTTCACCGACCAAAGTTAGCAAAATCAACACGAAAAATGACGAGACAAACTATTCCTAGCGCAATCAGAATCAGAACAAGCTACGAAGCGGTTTCTCTTTCCAAGAAACGACACAGACAGAAGCAAACATTCCCAACTATACGTTCCAAACACACTCTTCATCAAAAGAACAGCAACACGTAACACATACTTTCAGATTAGAAACGTAACCAAACTAAACACATTTGTAAGGTATCCCGACTGTTATTGAAAAAGTACAGTTCTTAGAGCAATCAGAATCAGAAGAAGCCACAAATCAATCTTCTTTTCTACAAGAAACGCCATAAACAGAATCAACCAATTCAAACTACACATTCCAAGCACACTCTTCCTTTACAAACAACATCGTACTTCAACACTAGCACGAACTAAAAACATTCAAAAACTGTGAAAACAACAACGGCAACCAATCAGACTATTATCCACCGACTAGAGATGGATCAATAACATGAACGAAAGAAAAACCCTAAAACTAGAACAAAAATCCAACCATCCGAATCCGAAATCCGAATCAACACGAGGAGGCCGATTTTGGAGAAGTAAAGTATGAGATTGAGATCGTCGAAGAGATGAAGTTAAGGGGATGAGTGAGTGCCTGGAGGAGGGTGGCGAGGGAGCAGCAAGCGGGGAAACGGGAGTCGCCGGGGAAGTGGGAGTCGAAGGCGGCGGCGATGTCTTCGAGGGGGCGGGCTTCGTCGGAGAGCAGGCCGATCAAGGCCGCCGACTCAGAAGTTCCAATCATGGCGGCGTCGGGGGTTGGGAGTGGAGGAGATGCGGGGTTGGAGAAGACGGAGATATTTACTTTATAGGGGGGATTGATTTTTGGGCACGCCCCACCTGGGGGAGCCCATTACGGACGCCGGTTCTGTCACCGGTTGGTTTGTTAGACCTATAATAATAATAATAATAATAATAATAATAATAATAATAATAATAATAATAATAATAATAATAATAATAATAATAATAATAATAATAATAATAATAATATTTTAAATAATAATAATAATAATAAAGTCTTTTTCTCCATTTTTCTCGATTGGCTGTCTTAGGTGTGAAATATAACCATGCATTGCAGTGCTCCGGATCCGGACAGCAGACTTCCACAGGAATCATTGGATGCACCTGCTCTTAAGGAAGTCTTTCTGAGCAAAGGCTTTTCGTGAGTTTTTTTTTCCACAAAAAGTTCCCCTATCTTCTTTTATTTTCCAAACCATATGAACTGAGTAAAAAACCATATGGACTAGTTTCTTAAAATAAAAAAGAAGTCAACCAGTATTTGTTCAAAAGGTAACAACAGGTGGTCGTAGTTGCATGTTCTCAATGATGTAGTTACCACTGAGTGCTAGAATAGCTTTTCTCGTTTGGAAATGACGGAGTTGATACTTGATTCCAGTAACAGCAACTTAGGACAGATATCGTGATTTTTAAAATGTTGGCAGGTCTTAATCCACCTGATTAATGCTTGTTTGTTTTCTGGATATCAAAGTTCAATTTGAGTATATTTACTCCTAGAAGAAAGTTTCATTCAATAGTATCAAGCATTAAGGATCTTTCACCTGTTAGGTATGAACACATAAAGCAAAATTTTGGGTAAATTTTCATGCAGGAGCATATTAGTGTCGAGGAATTTAAGTTTGGGAAGTACTTGTAATTTCCATATGTTAGGAACTATTTGTAACTTATTATATTTCACTCAAGTTGAAATTAGAGAATCTGTTAGGATTAGGTGTTCTTGGGCATAGACTATAAATCAGGTGCTTGATTGATTTCTGCTTGTTTTTAAAATAACACTTCTCCTTTTCCAGTTCTTTCTTGACTTCTACCCTGAATTCCTCCTTTCATTTTGAGATCCCTATACTCTATGCCATTCATCTGCTTCTCAGCGTTAACATCTGTCATTCTCCCAGCACACAAGAGCTGGTTGCACTCTCAGGAGCTCATACTCTTGGAAGCAAGGGCTTTGGAAAGCCGACTGTTTTTGACAATGCCTATTTCAAAGTATTATTGGAAAAACCATGGCAGTCTGCAGGTACCGGTACTTCTAACCTAGGTTAACTCTGTAATGGTGTGTCTGCCATGACTTGATACAGTCTTTAAGTTCAACCTTCAAAATTTTTATTAATGGTTGCACCTCAGTTAGCAACTAATCTGAAGATCACATCATTGCAGGTGCCATGTCTAGCATGATCGGTCTTCCTTCTGATAGAGCCCTAATCGAAGACAAAGAATGCATGAGGTTATCTTTTACATCTTTACCATGTTTGATTGCTTGCGGCATTTGCATGTTTACAAGTTTCGGCCTGTTAGGTACCATGTCATCTGCAAGTAGCAAACACAAATGTAACTTGCAAGGACTTTTATGCAGGTGGATAAGGCTTTACGCGAACAATGAGGAAACATTTTTCCGGGATTTCAAGACAGCTTATACTAAACTGGTGAACACAGGAGCTCAATGGAGAAGTGGTTGAGTAAAATCCCTTATTGATTGTCACACAAAGCCATTCCTGTACAAATTGTTGTCAATTATAATTCCGATTCTATAAAATGCAAATTCCTTACCCAAAAAAATCCACATTACCATAGTATTTCTGTTCTCAATATATCAGCTCAGCAAGCCTAAATTACACTTGAGGTGTATACACAACTACATACCAAGCTGGCTGCAAAACGACTCAAACTTGATCTCAAACTCAAGTAGTCTCAATTGTTAATAAGCTAGATTCGAATTCAAAGACATAACATGCACATCAAAATGTCATATTACTAACATACAGGTCACGGACAACGTCAACAACATTTTTGTTCCAAAAGGTGAAAACTATTGAAGAGGTATGTGCCTAAATGCGAGGTTGATACGAACAGCATCAGCTTTTTGCACGCTTTGGAATTGAGAGATACCAATCCCTCTGGGTGTAGCACCTCATCACAAGAAGCGATCCGTGCTTTAAAACAAGGGAGTACTGGTCATCGCCCTATTCTTTTGCCTGCTTGCTTACCGATTCCTCTGTTCCAAGTTGACAAAAATTTTCTCATTTCATATACAAGAAATGATGGCCATTTTATAATAATCGACCATACCATACAATAAAAGTATAAATTTTAGTCAAGAGACGCTAGAGGAGAAATTGAAGAATGAATTTCCATGTACACATTTTATGTTTCCCTCAGTTAACCAAAAGGTTATAGTGCAATAACTTCCACCATCATAAAATAACAATCAGTAGCCAGCCAGCCAGCTATTGAACTAATAACGTCATCAGGAAAAAAAAGTGTGACTGGGAAGAGTTAAAATGGTAGTAGATAATTCACACTATAATTCTCTAGACTATATAAAAGATTCAGATAATCCATATATCTGTTCCAAAAGAATTTTTCCTGCTGATGGAATAGCTGCCAGGATGCACTTTAATGAGTCAGCATTCACTTGCAAAATGATAGAATTTAACCTGGAGGTCTTTTGCATGGCTGTTTCCTCAGCAAGAAGTCCCGCTCACACCAAAAGAAACTGACGCAACCTTAGGGGTAGGTCCATAAATCTTCTCATCATCAGCATGCCAAGCTACACAATCAGACCCATTTTTTTACCTATTGAGAAACAAGCTGTTGAAACTGCTGCCAGGAAGTGCTTTGTGAGCCTAACACGAGAAGCTCGTCCTCTGTTTGAAAAACCTCAATCTCTAGACCTCCCCCCCAAAAAAAAAAAAACAAAAAGGAAGGGGATAGTACATAATCCCCATATATCAATACAAAGAAAAGTAAATACTGAGAAGTTTATCTTTTTCATTTTTTTATTTTTTGTAAAACAAGCTTTCAATCTTTATCCCTCCCAATGAACAAGCATTGGATCAAACAGGATTTTCAAGCTCAGTAAGGTTTCACCCGAACAAAATAATGATAGGTAGAAAAAAAAACCTCAAAACCCTCTATTGGAAAAATAAAACAATGGATTAAACATAATCTTTCGTATCCGTACACTTCCGCTTCCACCTTGATTGCTCCAACAATCGACGTACACCCACATAATAAATATTAAAAAAAAAAAAAAAAGAACATTTTGAACGAATGAGGAAGCGTAGATCAACCAGACCTGAACGCAAGACCGGCCGATCACCGAGATAGAAGGCCGGGTCCAAGGGATGTTCTTGTCGAGGTAATCGAAGAGCCGTCATGAATGGTCGGAAGGCAGGAACCTGGGAAAGTGGACGACGTCATGTTCCCGTCGGTGTGAGGGTTGGGGACCGGCGACGGGGGCGGCCATGGAAGCTTTGAATCGGAGAAGACTTGGATTTCATTTGGAGGGGGAGATGACGGCAGATTCGCAGACGGCGCCCCGAACGGCGACGTTTTCCGTTTCAGGCTCCACATGGCTGAGTCTGCATTCGACTCGAATTAAAATTAAAATTTTGTTAATAAAAATTCGATCAACTATTAATATAACTTTGAACACATCACAACTTAACTCCAATTATTTATCTTAAGCATCAAGTCAATCTTATAAAACTCATTAGTATTAAAGCCACCCAATTGGTCCACCAAGAATTTTATATTTTAAATACGAATCGCTCATCAATCGCGGAGTAATTAATTAATATTATTAGTGCGTATTAATGGCTACTATTTAATCAAACCCTGGCCAGGTCTGGCCTGGAAAATAAGTCATTCCATACTTTAATGAAAGTGGCATTTTCTTGTATACATACATGTGCCATGAAAATATTTGAGACCACTTATAAAATAGAGTTCTTCAAGTTTAAATATATACTTATATAGCAATTATCTCATAGGCAGCAAAAAAAATGCCTATTTCCAAAAAAAATAAAATGCTCAATCCAAAAAAAATTACGCTACAACTCAAATGCTCACAACCCAATACCTAGTTCTCCCCACCATTCATACAACTGACCTAATATTCAATGCGACAACTTCAAAGTTTCATCGCTCATGGTCAAATTCCAACAACTCGTATATTCTGCGAGGAAAATACAAAATGTACTTCCAAACTTTACTTCGAGAGCTCATTTTATCTCTACGGGAGCATCAAATGGCACAACTACCGATGTTTGAAAAGCCACGAACGAGATTAGAAAAGTGGGTTTTGGAAGTTTTTATAGCACAACTCTGGTCACTCGGTTCAAAAATTCGCCAGACTGCTGCAGTCAGCCAATTGATAAATATAGCAGCGGTGGCCACTCAGATAAGTAGAAACACGAGAGTTAGTCACACAAGTTTCACCAAAATCAACAACATAAAACAAATGTTCATGCATTAGAGACTCACAAAACATATGTTTACTTTCTAGATTTACCAAATTAGTTCTGACCTATAGGGCCACAATGCACAATTTAATGAGAGAGTGATACTAATCAAAGAAAAGGAAACCTACAACGAGGTTTTGGATCTGAAACTCTTCCATTGTCCTGATGAGGATTCCTGCCACCAACTTCTTGTTTGAGCAAAAGCTGAAACTAAAAAAGAAACAGAGATCAAAAGATGGATTGAAGAAGAATAAAAAAATCTACATTCAAAGCAAACAGACCTTTAACATAAATGCCACAGTAAAAACAGAATCATAGTACAATTCTGGAAATAGGTGTGACAGGAAAAAATATGGTATCGGTGGCCGAAACATTTGTGTGAAAATAGGTAACATAGATCAGTCGAGCAGGCCAGGGGAATTTAAACTCTCTCTCATCATATAGGAAGATGATAAATGAATACAAGTTACATTCCAAAAGCAGAAATTTAAACATGGTTAATAACTTGATGCTAAGAGTTCAACAATGATAAAACAGGCTGGCATTCATGAATAACCTACAGTCATTCTCTAACGATGGTCCTGGACTAAGATTGTTCTGTCTCTAAAGTTCTCTATATGACTACCTAAATATTGAAACCCTCAAGTGGCCCCAAATGCTTCTTAAGCAGTTACAAATGGTTCCCTAAAATATATCTGGCGGCCAGGCCAATCCAAACCCAAAATCCAGCCTTAAGTTCATCCAATAGGTTGTACTCAAGTTTCCTCACAAGACTTACATCTCTGCTTGCAAATCAGATACAATGTGCAAATGCAAGGGTGTTCATCATGCGACTCAAAATGCAACCATACATATAGTACAAAAACAGTAGGAATTAGCCAATGCATCGATAGTGAAAAGGAAAACAGCATATTTCAGTCAAATACACAAATAATACTGAGATCCAAAATAAAAACAACCATTGGAAAAAAACAATAAATAAAAGCTTCCTCAGTCATACATGTAAATTTTAACAAATCAACTATCTACAAACACAAACATGAATAGGGAAAGATACTAAGCTTAGTTGTTCCCATTTTATTCCTAATTTCATGTAAAAAAGCTATCCATAACTTCAGAAGAACAGGGCTAAAATTACAGGCAGAAACGGCATATACATTTCCCTTTCGATAAAAAACAGGTAACAATAGCAAGAACTCACTTGTGACATATGGTTGTGTATCCTGGTATTGTGTTGCCAACTGCCCTAGACTCCTGATCCTCTCTATGTTGGCCGCCAAAGCATGATTGGGTAGGGAATCTTCAAAGAAGCAAATAGTTCAGTTGTAAAACAAGATGCCATATTAGTTACGATTACTAAATTAGATGCATGCATCTGGAGGATCCATTGACCATCTCTAGCAAACCCAAACCATTATTTAGATTTAGACAAAACAGACCATACAAAAAATATTTGCCCTGTTATGGAATCTAATGCATTTAGGAAACATAGAGGATATCTTACCTGAGGAGGTCGAAAAAGAACATAAGGCACACTGCCTTGCAGGTGGACTCTCAAAGTAGCATTAGGCGACAAGGATCGAAAATTCGCTGGAAGAATCAACCTGGGCCGCATTACACCAGCATTGGCCACACCATTACTCAAACCTCCTACAAGCATAGAATTTTCTCAATCTCTCAGAAAGTGTATAACATGATTCAACACCAAAAACGTCCTAAAACTATCAATTGTATACTCCAACCTAGTTATCTTTTCTTCAGCTGCACATTATGAGAATCTGTTTGCTGCATATCATGCAAATTTGATGCATCAACTGAAACAACTGTACTTTTAGTTTCAACAGCCATTCTTTCATCAAGTCTTCCACGGCTTGAACTATCAGCATCATCATCATCATCATAATCCTTCACATTCTTACTACATTCAGTACCAGCTTCATTAATTAGTGAATCAGTTTGACACTTGTGAGAAGTTTCTGCTTTCAGCAATGTCTCCAGCTCCTCCAAAACCTTTTCCAGTGAAAGATTAGCGACAGAAAGTGTTTTTTCAGTCAAAGAACCTTTTGTAACAATACCAACTGACTTGTAGCAAGCTCAGCATATCGCAATGATAGAGGAGAAAAATTGTGACCATCAAAAATCTTCCTTTTTGGGTGTCTTACAGCTCCAACTTTAGCATCCTTAGTCCACCTTCTCAAGATATACTCAAGAGGAAGGTCGAACAAGTTTTGTACATTAAGTACTTTTAGAGCATGCATGCACAAAATGCCAATGGACTCAAACTTTTTACAATTGCAAGCAATTGTCCACTTGGAAGAATCAAAAGTAACAAGAAATTCATTAGTATGTCCAAATTGGGAAACTTTGTAACTGTGAATCAAACTATCCTTATCAAGATTCTCCACACGACAGCAAAAACAGTGTTTGAATTGTTCATCAAACATATCAAATGCCTTCCTAGTGTACTTGTTTGCAGCTGTCTTCAGCATTGGCACATGAAGACATAAAGGTGGTTCATTTTGTTTCAAATCAAAATCTGCATGTAACTCTTCTTCATACAAGTTGGTCAATGTTCTCTCATAGTCATTAACAAAATCAAAGAGAGGAACATTTCTTTTCAGACGCACATTGAGTAACTTCCTGATGGCATCATGATGCTCCACAGTTGACATGCTTGCACAGAAGCTACCTCGCCCATAGACCAAAGACCATTTCTCACGCACATCATATAGATCACGTAACCATGTGTTTTCCACAAGGTTGTACTTTTCAATCATCTTATTCCAACTTGACAAAAAATCATCCTCTGTTTCATCTTGATAAATGGTATCTTTGAAGTCATTTATAAAACTAGAATTGTTTTCATGCACATTAGTGAGATGTCTGAGAGTATTTACAAAAAATCTGACATAAGCAAAGACGATGGGTTGATTCCGATAATACCAAAGAAAGTGCTTTTTCTATTGTTGAGCACTGGTCAGTAAAAATTGTTTTAGGGTGCTGTACACGCATTGCTTTCATCCAGGTCTCAAACAGCCAAACAAAGGAGTCCATTGTCTCATCAAACAAAAGAGCCCCTCCAAACAAGACAACTTGCTTGTGATGGTTAATACCAACAAATGATGCAAATGGCAAATTACTTACATGTGCTTGGTACGTGGTGTCAAGACAGACCACGTCACCAAAATAACCATAGTTTAGGATCGAATTTGTATCTGCCCAAACAAAATTGGTCAACTGATCATCTTTATCAACTTGGATGGCATAAAAGAAAGATGGGTCAGCCAATTGCATCCTGTCAAAGTAAATCTAAAAGATGTTGAGCATCTCCCCTCTTGAGACATTTAGCATGCTTTGTAGTCAAACTACTTCGACCACTTTCTAGTTTCACACTGCTTGAGTTATCAACCTTCTTAACTATTTGGCTAGCATGGTAGATGCCATCAACAGGCTTAACTGGTTGAACTATTCTTTGAAATTTCAAAGACTGTGATGGAACTCCAAGACGATGGTTATGTTCAGATATAACCTCATTGACAACCCATGGCCATTCATCATCCCTTATGATTTTAAAAACAACACGTGCTTTGCAATCTGTTCGCTGTTGTGGACAAATTTTCTTCCCAAGAACTTCATTCTGCTCTTGGTGACCTTCACTGGAACACACAAAATAACGTCTAGATACGACGCCATTTCTCAATCGCATTAGCTTTCCTTTTCGAACAATGAAACCAACTCTCTGAGCATATGCTTTATAGAATCGGAAAGCACTTTGTTCAGATTGAAATATCATTCCAACTTGGGGCACCTCTCCACTTGCGTAGTTGAAGTTGTCAGTGGGCCTCGTACTCAATTCATTAAGATTGTCAATTTCCTCAGATTCCTGTGCTTCTAGCTGTCCCAAAGCTTTCAACTTAGATTTTTTTTCTCCTGTATTCCAAGGTGATGGTTATGTTCACTGATAAATTTGGTGATGTACCAAGCCTTGCCTTCTTTTTCTTTCATTATATATGAGATGCAAGCCATGCAACCCGTTCTCTTTGGCGGGGCGATTCTTGATAGATAATTTGCGTTCTTTAGTACGCAGAAAATCTGTATGGCCTTCTTTAGAGCAGACAAGGGTTCTTCTGCTTAAAGTACCATCACGGAGCCGCTTTACAGATCCTTTCCGGATAATAAAACCTAGTTTTTCATCATAAGCGCAATAAAAGTCAAAGGCACTTTCCTCTGATTGAAAAGACATTCCAACTCGTGGAATATCATTCTCAGCTGTCTCTGTACATTGAGCTGTCTCATTATCAGGATTTCCATGCCCATCTACTGTTTGAGGGGAAATGTCTGCAGTCACACCTTAAGAATTATCAGAGGCACACTGTATATTACTTTCACTCATTGTACCAAATCGTGCTCAAGTATTCAATAAGCCTGCGCAAAAACCAGTACAAATGAATATGTGCTTCACTTTCACATAGACACGTGGTAGCAGTAAGGCACATAAAATAGGCCGATACAAATGCATGTGCACACATGCTATTGAGAGACTAGCGTTCTACTGAACATCACCACCGATGGAACCGAGCAAGGAAATAAGAGGAAAGGAAATTTTCGTCAATAAACTAACTGATTACAAAACGGAACCTTCTAGGTAGATATTCAAGCAATTGATTTCCATAAACGCTGATAATTAGGACCTAAAAATGTCTAACCAAAAAACGAGAAAGACACCAAATTGTTTGAGTCAACAACGATACTAAAAGATTAATCTGGAAAATTTACTGCAACTAAGTCCTTAAGTGCACGTCACCACACACACATACATGCTAAATAAAACAACTGGAATAACTGCTTTTAGATAAGATACTAATTATCCATGACCATGCAGTCACCACTACCAAGCCCTCTTCATGAACTTGTACAATCAATGCTACATTTCTTCTCCTAATTAAAAAAACAAGCATCCAAGAAAACGATCTGTATCATAACAATCATAAACACACATTTCTGTGAATATGTCAACCTCCAAATTCCAACACCATGAAAAACACTACGATCCATCAACCTAAAACTCGTTTACATGCCATTAAACATGCAAAACACAATGAATAACCATCATCCAAGAAACAACCTTTGCTCCACAACAAAGGACAATTCAACAAATGACATCGAAATCTAGTACAATTCATCACCCTAAAACTCATTCCATGCCATTAAACATTAAAAATAAATAAAAATCACTTCGCACCACTCCCAAGCACAAAGCAGCAGAAATCCAACAAAATGCAGACAAATTACAATCAACAAGTGACGAGAAGTGACCACTCGCACCAACATAGAACGAAAAGCGGAAACGGCGATCCTGCCTCCGTCGCGGCGG
>JAVDBV010083683.1:13790-42852 GCA_032619315.1 Piper longum | reverse complement strand
ATCTAGAAGATCAAATTCAGCCTCTTTTGTAACCTTTTCTATAGGATCTTCCAGATAAGTATCTATCTTTGATTTTGATGTCTCCTTATTTTTTTCAACTTCTTGGACAAATTTGTTGTAGGCATCATCATCAAACATATTGTAGCAATTATTTTCAGGCCCAACATCTATCGTATCTAAATCATCTGCATATGAATCACATCGAATTGTGTATATATCATAAATATCCTTGAAAGCATCCATCACCTTCTTTAGCTCTATTTTTGCACTTTCTTTGTAGATTTGAGGAAAACAAAATTTAATCATCATTAGCTTGCATCTAGGATCCAAAATAGTAGCAATTGCCAACACCAAGTTGCATTTTGACCAATATTTTTGAAATTTCTCTTGCATAGCTTTAATCATTGGCTCGATGTAAGCTTGTTCAAATTTAAGTTCACGAGTCAATGCATACTTAATCCTCCACATCACCGGTAAGAAAAGATTAGATGTTGGATATTTAGATCCACAAATCATTTCTGTTGCATGGTAGAACTTCTCTAATAGTTCTTCAATATCTGCATATTTTTTCCAGCTAGTGTTTTGTTTTTGCTTCATTTTTTTAGCTTTTCTAGGTGGGATAGATAATGTAAAACAAAATACATATGTGGAAAAGATGGTGTTTTTGGTTTAAAACGGTGTGGAGCCTTAGTGATTTAGTGTTCTTCATTTTTATAGTGAACCAGTTGATGATAGATACGTGAAAAAGATGTAAAAATAGTGTGGTTAAAAACACAGTGCCTAGATGATTTGCTTTTTCTTTTATGGTGAGGGGAATTCGATATGGGGCTAGATTTGGGAGTGTTCTTAAAGTTGGTTTGGGCATGTGCAAAGACATACACTGGGTGTCATAGTGAAGAGATAAGAAATGCATTTTTGTGATGGTTGAAAGAGGGATAGATGAAGGTATGAAATGATGGGGTTAGAGGTGGTGAAAAAAAAAACATGAATAGTTTGATTTTGAATATTGATATGGTCTGCAATAGGATGTGGTGGAGGGAAAAGATCTGTAGCCCCCACCTCAATTATTTGGGATGAGGCTGATTAAAAAGAAGAAAAGAAGTTTCAATTGTGATATAAATGGGAGTAGTTATTCTTATTTTTGTTTGATTTAATGTGTGATTATGTAGTGCTAATTAGTGGCTGATATAGATTGCTCTAGACAGTTTTTGAGTCATTTGATGAACAAGGAGTTATTCTTTTTATTGAGGGATATATATGTGTGTAATGGCCGTTAATGTTCAGGTGATAGAATCTAAAGAGAGTTTTTTGGTAAAGGTAGATTGCTGGGATTCATATTGTATAAATTATTTCTAGTAAGAGACTAAGCTATCAAAGCAAGAATTAGCGGCTGACTTAACTACAGCTGAGGGATATGAGGCTTTCTTCTCATGCACCCGCACCTCTGATAAAGGGCGTATTAGATACTCGGGTGAGCCTTCGATGTTCAACCATTGATGCTAGCTTACTGATTTTGTTGTTGAAATATTACTTCCTTGAATGTTTGCCCACCGTAGATAGTTTAATCTTTACCAAGCATATTTTGTAACAAGTGTTTATTTTTTCCTTACTAATATTTACCAAACCAATATATTTTTTCCTTACTAATATTTTGTAACAAGTGTTTGCCCACTGTTTGCTCACTATTGCCGCATATTTACCAAACCAATATAATTTTTACAAGCCAAAGTTTTAGAAAAGTTGCAGTCTTCTCAACAATAGATTAGAAAAATATGCTACTTGCTTGGGTATGCTACTTGCTACTAGCTTATATCATATAACAACTACACTTAGAATGTCCATAAAGGCTTCAAAGGAACTCATACCTGTTTTGCTTTTCCAAACTTTTTTGATTTTAGATAGAGGGAGTGAGAGACTGAGGCCTGATGCGAGTAGGGCAAAGGCAGCTCGTGTAGGTTGGAGGTGAGGAAGAGTGGAGGCTACCAATGCAAGGAGGGGTGGAATTGGCTGGGGCAGGGAGGGGTGTAAGCCTACAGCTACAAGACTCAGTCAGTCAGTCTTGTTATATTTTTTTTTGCAGGGAGGGAAGTAATGCCACCTTGATTTTGCAGGGAATTGGTTGTGGCTGCATATAAAAGAGTTGCAAAAGACCACTGGCTAGGGCAGGGTGGAAGGCAGTAGGGGCATTACCGTTTATTGCTCACTTTGTTTGCATTACAGTTCATATTTGAGGCTTCTTGCAGGACACTGTATTATTACTCACTTATACTTAATTTGTGGCTGCTGCCTGCTGGGGCTTAGGGCGGCTGGTGGGGTTGCATGACTATTTAATGGCCACAACCCACAAAGTGCTTAAAACTTTTGAATTAAAAGGACGCAGCCAAGAAAAAGTGGGCCATTGTCTTTTTTTTTAATTAAGAAGATACTAGATTTTGAAACCTATCAAATTGTATTTATTACAGCTTGTTATCAGTGTTTAAACCTGTCAAATTGTACATTGGGAATGATTTAAGGTTTGCCATTAAATATAGAGTATATAAAACGTCCTGACATTTAAACTTTCAATTTGAAAATAATAAACCGAGTCGAGTCGAGTCTATTCGAGTTACGAGTCAATCGAGTTACGAGTCGAGTTTGAGTCGAGTTAAGTCGATCCGAGTATTACAGAACTCGTGATCGACTCATTTATCACCGAGTCGAGTCGAGTTATAAATATCAAGTTATCGAGTCGATTTATAAATATAACGAGTTCGGGCCGGGTCGAGTCGACTCACTAAAACTCGCGAGTTAATTCGACTCATGAACAGCCCTAACTCTAGCTACCACAAATTCCAACTCATAATCGTCGTAATAGAGGTAGCATAGAGTTAGCTCTTAATGCATCGAAGTTCTGCTACTCCAAAATAGCTTGGCAAAATTTACCTTTTTTCACTTACAAATTACTATTTTTTGGTTGTTTCTACTTGACTCAAAAATCAATTGATTGTCGATTATAGAACATTTACAAAGTGGAAATTATCCTTTTTTTATTTCATAGAAATGTTAGATAATCATTTTTAGACAAATAAAAGATTTAGCTCAATTTATTATTATAATTATTATTACTATTAATCTATTTTTATTAATAAAAGTGGAACTTAATATTAACCTCCGATTAAAAATAGAAGTTAAAACTAATTAAAATCAGTAAAAAAATAAATTAAATTATTATAATTTAGCTTCTCATTAATTAGGATGTATTTTTAAATTCAATGAAAGTATTAATTATATCAACTCAACCTAAAGTATAAATTAATGGGTATAACTACTTTGAAAGTGATTGATTAAGATAAAATTTATAAGTTCACCCCAATTAATGTATTGGATCTTATCAGGATAAATATTAGATGTGAAACTAAATTAAGAGTAAGTGATTAGGGGATATTATATCTATATATCTAAAATATTGTATGTACAAATATTTTATGTGACAAGCGATTCAACTTGTGGCTACGAAGAATTATTGGCCATGGGGATATTTACAAGATAATATATGTACAAAAAAAGAAGGTACATGACATCAATTTCAAGGATTCATGTTGAATTCGAAAGGAATACTCTATAAAAAATGACGAAAGAATGCAGTAAATTTATGAAAGAATTTTTTCACATCTTTCAAATGTTTTCATTACACCCTCTCCCACCAGGCTAAATTTAAATTGACAGAATCAACAAGGCATCAAGAAATCATCCCAAAAAGAGTGCAGAAAAGGAGTGTTCTTGTACTCGAACTCGAATGTAATTGAAAGAAGAAAGAGAGTAAAATTGTTTTACTTGTACTTTGATCTCGATCTCGTGTTGATAATTAAAATTCTTTGTTTCAATAGCAAGGGCACCTTAGGTAAACCTCCAAATCTCATCACTCCTTCCACACGTGTCAAAGCCCCTCTATCGTGCAAAGACGTGCAAAAAGTAAGTCGCCAATATGTTTTGTGTACCAAAAAGTGAAATTTTTGCACGCCATTGCACAATGGAGGGCCTGGACGCGAGTGCAAGTAGATGATAAGATTGAGGGTTTACCCAAAACACCCTTACTATTGAAGCTGAGACTTGAATTTTCAATACGAGATTCAAGTATAAGAAAAACAATTTCACTTACTTTCATCTTTCGATTAATATTTAAGAACATTAAAAAAAAAACAAGAACATTTTCGTTTTGGGATGACTTCTTGATAGAGTGTTAATCCTTAATGATCCTTTCAATTCGAGTTTGGCCCGGTGGTGAGAGAGCGTCCTATTTATAGCCGGTGGAAAGGATGAGGAGACTTCTATCACACTCTTTCACAACTTCCAAATGCTCTTTTTAGATTTTGTGTGACTCTTTGGATTTTATGTCTGTTTGACCTATCTGTAACTGTGTGTATATACTTACTTCCCCTTGTTGTACATAGTTTAAGATGTTTCGTTATTCTCGGTCAAAATGGGTTCCATATCCATAGCACATGAAATTTTATCGGTAATATAAATTGCGCTAACAACTCTTGTCTGAAAAAAGACTTCGTTGAATTCATTGAATGAGTAAAAAAATGGATTTTGGTGTAAGGTACTAAAAAAGTCAAATCGGTAATTGTTACAATAAATTCTCAAAAATTATCGAGTTGACAAAAATTGAATAAATATTGACTTCAAGTTAGAGCTTCGGTAAAAATACTGGTGGGTTCCACCACGTAAGCCTAAAGTAAACGCCGGAGCCTTACTACTGAGTCGCCGTGCCGTGGGTGGTGAAGCCCGCATGGCTAACAGGCGGCCAGTGCCCTCCGACCACCGGCCGTTGTCACCCCCTCCTCCGGTTGAGAGGCGAACATAAAGGAGGTCGGCGACGGCACAGCCACCCCTTTCCCGCCGTTTTAACGATGGAGTTCGAGCCGGCTTCTTCTTCTTCTTGATCCACTCACGTGGGAAGTGTTACTAGCTAACTGGCTTCTTCTTCTTATTATAAACTTAGGTGCAGGCTTCTTCTTCTTCTTATTACGGGCTTGTGAGCTAGCCAATACCTTTAAATGTTTTCGTTTTTGCCATGGCATGTTGTTCTTCAAACTTAGTTATGTTTTGGGTGTTAGATGTTGTGACATTGTTAATAATTAGCGTGTAGGTATGTTTGTTGTGTTTTAATGTTATGGCCGCTTTTAGACCGACTTTTGTTGAATCAATTCAAAGGCCGGTTCTTATTTTTTCAACCATAATTTGAGTTTGGTATGTTTTGTTTTTAGGGCGAGTTTTAGTCATTAGAAATGGGGATCGATCGGTCCCATTGGAGCTTTTGATAGGTTTTGTTCTAATATGTTTTTGATCTACTCAATATAAGATGTATAGCATGGCGGAACGGTTTAGTGTGGAAGGATGATAGGCATAGATGTTTGTCATCTGTAACTAAGAGCTCTGAGGGTTGTTGATTTCTTGATACATGTATGGGAATTTAAGAGGTAAGAGTAGGAGGTCACAGACTTATAGTACAGTAAGCTGCGGAGGTTATTAATTAACCGTTGTATCCCACACATTAAAATCAATTATGTATTTCCATATCAGTTTGAGGTGTTATATGGTTGAGTGGTTGAGTTGTAAGGATCTTCCTGTCTAAATCGATTTCCCGGTATTTGTAGATCTTAGACACGTGATCGGGAGGAGTACTATTATTCACTTTTTTTCACCTTTGCCTTCTTTATGTAGGATTTTGGAATTTGCCTTCAAAAATTAAGGCAACAACCTTTTTCTCCTTCGTTAGGGTTGACATTATCAAAATTGATGCGGAATGATGTAAACAGATTTGATGTATGCAACAGAATTTCAAATTTGATGGTTAGTAGTTGCGATTATTTTTAGCTGTATGTGATAATCTTTATGTTTAACCGGGATATGTTTAGTAAGTTAATATTTATGTTTTTTTTAGCAGTTTCTCAATTTTTCTCTCAGTTAATATTTTTATATCTTTGTGTCAGGTGGATTTTCTCTGAATTATGGCATGTATCTTTGCCGCCAGAGTTCTAACCAAGAGGAGGCTACTGCCCGGTACTCTTTTCCTCTGTCAGTCTCTTTCTACTCATGGCTTATATTTGCCTCCCAAATTTTGCCGGCGCTCAGACTTGCCAGTTCCAAAGTCCA
Organism: Piper longum; assembly: GCA_032619315.1. Lineage (NCBI taxonomy): Eukaryota > Viridiplantae > Streptophyta > Magnoliopsida > Piperales > Piperaceae > Piper > Piper longum. The sequence continues at coordinate 36,714 of JAVDBV010083683.1, read as the reverse complement.
CTAATTGGTTCACTTGCTTTGGGTTTACAACAGCAAGTGATGCTCATGGCCCATCTGTTATTGATTATGGGTGAACTATCATCTGTTATTTACTTTTCTTATGTTATATATAAATGAAGTGCATTTGTAGGAGCAATTTTGAATAATAGTTTATAATGTGAATGTCAGCTCTCTACTTTCAGAAGCTGATTTTTCACAAGCTGGCAGATTCAACCATCAAGAACTTGTTGGAAAAAATTGAGGTAGCTTCTTCTGACATGTAATGCTTTTGTTTTTTTTTTTTTCCAATTTCTGTGTTATTTGTTCCTTTTATACCTTGCCGGGGAATATGGTGTAGTTTTATCTGATTTTCCGGGAAATTTTTCTTTATTTAGCGTTCCTCAATGATCTGTTTCCAATCACGGTGTATGTTTGTCCTCCTTTGGTCTCTGGCCCCAATTATATGAGATCGAGTGGATAATGGTGGCGTTTTTTTCCCCAGAATGTTGTGTGCTAATCATTTGAATGGAATCTTGTTTAATGACAAATTTTGCGTGACATTTTAACTTGGAGATAAGTTATATCTCACAATGCCATTACTTAAGCTATTGCTCTCTTATATATTTGCAAAGGTTAATTGTTTACTTTTATGTTTGACAGGAGTACGGAGAAACTATTGAGATTGATGGTTTTGATATAGATTATGGGGTATGAAATTTATACAAAATGTTGTTGCATCAATAGTTTAATACAAGAAGAAAAGTGAATCTCATGGTTGCTTTCATGGCAGAATCAAGTATTGACTTTGAAGCTTGGAGATTTAGGCACTTATGTCTTAAATAAGCAAACTCCCAATAGGCAGATCTGGTTATCTTCACCTTTGAGGTATCATCATCTCTAAGAAGCTATAAGATTGATTTTATTAATTCTTTGAATATCTTCTACATTTAGCGTATAATTCATGAAGCACTGTGAAATCGTAGTAGTGTTTCACTTTAAAGAATATGTAGGTTCTTCATGATGAGTCATAATCATATAAAATAGGTGATAAGAAGAGAATTACAGATGAAAGGGGAGAATCTATGACAAAAAAATAAATCCTAGAGCAAAGATGAATACCTCTGTATTTTCACACAAATTAGCTGAAAACATGTATTATTTGTAAAAGAGTCAGCTATTGATTGTATAAACACCATATATTCTAAAAATCCAAAATTCCCTGATGAATCTATGTAACCATTTAATTACATGAAAATTCCGATGACAAACACAAAATATTATAGATTATAGATGCCATGCTCCCTTGGACTAGTTGTTTATTGCAGTAATAGAATGCTTAATATGGATCATAAAAATAAACATAAAAATATTTTTAAAAAAAAACTAGTTTATAATTTAGGTTTGTGTTTGTTAAGGTGCCAAAGTTGGTTTTGAATTTTGTCTTACTAAAACGTTTAGAAAATATGAGCTTGTAATATAGCCCATAAATTCTTTTATTTGGCAAATTTCGACATCGGGATTATATAACTTCTACATGAGTTCTGTATAATCGGGCAACCCTAGAGATTGTATTTAAGAATGTTCTGCTGTTTTAAAGACCTTTTGCAAATTCAGTTTTCTAGGAAGCAGCAATTGAACTAGGAAATCATTGTTTAAACAACAATTGGTTCAATTTAGAACCAAATATTGCGTCTATTTTTCTTACTTTAAGTGAAAGAGAATTTAAAAGAAAGAAGTAAAAGTTAAAGAACAATTGTAAACATAAGAAACAAGCACTGAATTGCTATTTTGGACGGTGATCAAGGAAATTGTCGTACAACGGAAAATGTAGATTTCCAGAAAGATTAGTTTGCATGACTTGCTTTCCCTTTCTTATACCGCAATTCAGAATGTGTTCTTGTTAGCATGAGATTCTTTAAGAAACAATACATGAGTGTGATGTAAATAGCTATTTTATTTAGGAGCTTTTCTCAAATTAGTCTGTTTCCAAGCCTCAAACTATTTTTTACTTTCTTTGTTTTTTTATCATAACTTTCTGATGTTCTTGTTCTAATTTTATGACTCCGTTTCTGTGTTTGTTGCAGCAGGCCTTCTCGATATGATTGGGATGGATCAAAACAAACATGGATCTATAGGCGTACAAAAGATTATTTACCGAGTCTTTTAGAAACTGAACTTAAACATCTCTGTGGAAAGCCAATTTGTCTATCTTGATGACATGAAACCGCCTAAAGTTAAAAGATGGAGACAGGTTCTTCTCATAAATTGATCATAGATGTGGAGCCTCAGCACAGTTGTGGAGTTTGTCCTGTGATTAATGTGATGAAGGCGGATAATGATCTTTTGAGGCAATTTATGGATAATTTTCCATTTTAAATATCTTCATAGATATGAGTCAATTTTTGGCAGAAAAGATTTTTAGCTTAAGCTAAATCTTGGCTTCGATGGAAGCATGTGGTGTAAGTTGCACAGGTATTTATTGGAAGAAATTCATGGAAGCATGCTAACATGGGCGTACAAAGACTACCAGTGCAAGCTTGTTTTTATTGTTTTGAAGATAAGATTTGGCAGGTGAATCGGAAGGTTAATCAAATCTGTCCTGAAAGATAATGTCAACCAATCTTTCTACCATGGAATGTATGTTTTTTGGTCGCCTAAACTACATGTGTTAGTTTCAAAGTGTAGATCTGGATTCTCGAAAGGGGAATTGTAGTCTCGGGTGGGTCTATATGTGTGAAATCTGGCCCGCTGGATTGAAATCCAACGGCCCAGATTGGGCGCCGTATGGTGCGTTGCCAACAGTGGGCAATGTACCATAGTATTTCTATATATATACACATATACACATGTACATATGAAAATGATAATGTGTATATATAATAATAATAATAATTATTATTATTATTATATGAAAAAATAATATATTTTTTCAACCTCTTACTTATATATCTTACTTTTATTATATGTAAATATTATTTTATAGAACCCACTAAAAAAGTTTAAATTAAATATATAACTTATATAAGTTATATGAAGTGCAATTCATATAAATCCTTCCCATAAAATAAATATAATACTATAGATAATTTAATTCGACATAAATAAGGGTCATATCTTATCCACATTCCAAACTTATCGTTGTCTCTAATCCTGCTTTTCCTTAATTAGGGGTGTAAATGGGCAAGTCGAGTTGTTGGGCATCACTTTGTCCATTTTTTTTTTAAAAAAAACTATGTTGCTCTCGTTTGTCTCATTACCTAAATATTTTGACTTGAGCTCAAATTGAGCATTCACTTATTCAAGTTTGATTTTTGTTAAATTAAGTTATAAGACAAGATGAACCAAGTTGCATCAAGCAATTTGATGGCTCTATTGAATTCAAAGTCACATTTCATATTAAGATCTTTCAATTCGCGAGCAAAAGTAATAGCATTTTAAAATATTATTGATATGTATATATTCTTTAAAGTCAAATTGAAATTATATTTTGCGCAAAATAATTTGCCTTTATTGTATCATACTAGTGACAAGTCATTAATACTTAATAGTAAGTAGTACTAAATATTCATTAATAAATAGTTTATAACTATTGCATGTATCAATTATTAATAATTCTAGTTATATAGTTAGTAATTAAGTAATATGTTAAGTACGGATAATACTTTTATATAAGTAATTATTAATGGCATATAAGCCATTAACTTGATATTAAAGATATTGTACAAGCCATGTCTAAGTATTTTATTTAGTTCAAACACATCAAATTTGAGTTTTGTGCCACACACTTTTTAATTTAAACTATGTTTATAATTTAACCAACTATTTATTTACGCGAAGTGTGAGAGCACAAAATTAAGGGACACTAGTTAAAACTGAACGTAGCAAACGTTAAACGGTCCCATGCCGGCTTGGGCCGCTAGACCGTATGAGCGATCAGACCCGTTTCCCCGAAACCAATACCTACCTTCGTCCAAGGCTTCCACTCTCTCCCAATACTCAACGCCTCTGCTCTACTCCCTTGTTTTGTTAGAAAAATCCAAACTTTTCACGATTTGATCGAATTCCGATCGATTTCATTCGCAGATTCGTTCGAAAACGTGGAAAAAACCGTTCCTCCGATCTTTTTTTCGCAGTTTTTGGTGCAGGATTCGCTCCGATTGGGTGGGGGGTACGATGGTGGCGGCGGGGGAGGAGGCGGAGCTGTGCCGGCTCGAGAGCCAGGTCGATAACGGCGGCGGCGGCGCATGGGAGTACCTGTGCCTTGTGCGGAAACTCAAGGTCCGGCGGTCTGACAAGGTGCTGGAGTTTGGGTTGGAGGTTTTGAACGATCCCAAGCGGAGATCTGCGCTTGGCGCAGAAGGTTCGCTTTTCTTGTTTTTGGTTGCTTAGAACTTTGGAATTAGGGTGCAGGTGTTTGTTTTAATGTTGGAGCAGTTTGATGCTAGTTTTTTTTTTTTGCTGAGTTGAATCATCGTTGAAAGTGAAATTGAAGCTTGTTGATGATGTTTGTCTGCTTATTGGTCCGGAAAGTTGTGAAATTTTGGCGTTTTAATGTGTGAACAGTTTGATGCTGGGTTTTTGCTATGTTGAATCATCGCTCAAGGTGAAATTGAAGTTTTCTTGTTGATTATGGGTGTATGAGATGATGCTAATTATGTTGTGTATATTTGGGCAATTTTTAAATATTACAACAGTTTGATGCGTATAAATGGTGTTTCATGCACTACCTTTTAACATTTTTTATGCTTTTCCTATATTGGAACCATCGTTCGAAAGGAAATTAATGTGTGAAGCTGGTTTTTTTTTTAATGTTGAATGGGCATTTCAACTGTTAGAACAGTTTGGTGTTAAGATCTTGCTATGTTGAGTTATCATTAAAAGCTATGAATCACGCTGTTAATGTTTGCCTGCTTGTTGGTTCAAATTTGGGTGCTTGGTTTCATTGTTGAGAATTGTGAAATTTGGGTGTTTTTAGCTTTTCTGACCATTCAAAGTGAAAATAAAGCTTGTTGATAATGTTTATCTGCTTGTCGGTTCATAATATAATGGTGATACTTATGCGGTAGTTTTTAAGAATTATATCAATTTGTACCTTTTCATTGCTTTCAATTGTTGAAAAATATGAAATTTGCATGTTTGGGTTTTGTCATTTTGGATCTTTCCTTTGTAATGAATGCAGATGTTGGCTATTCAATACTCAGAACAGATTTATGTGTATGACTCATCAATCATGTATTTCCTTTCAGATAGTTTGAGCTTTTTCCTATATTGGAGTCATCATTCAAAGTGAGAGTAAAATGTGATATTTGGGTGTAAATGTTGTTCTATTTCGAATATATTAATTGTTTGATACTGGGCCTTTGTCATATCCCAACACCTTTTTCCATTGCTTTCATTGCCTAGAATTTTGAAAAATTGTGAGATTCTGGTGTTCAATTTTGTTGGACTATTTAAATATTGTAATTGTTATACGAGGATTACTTATTATTTATGTATTATTACGTTCAAGATATTTTTATCTTTTCCTATATTTGAATCATCATTCAAAATGTAATTGAAGTCTGCTTGCTGGTTCATAATTGAAGATGATACTTGTGCTATAGTTTTTGAGATTGACATCAATTTGTGTTTCACTTGCCTAGGTTAGTTAGCTAAGTTGGTTTCTGTTGAATTGCAGAGTGGACTCTATATGAGCAAGTGGCAGTTGCGGCTATGGACTGTCAAATCTTGGATGTGGCAAAGGTCAGATGACCATTGGAAAGTGAATCTTGTACCATTGGTGTAGAAGGCTGAAATTTTTTTTTTATGGTCTCGTTTATTCGAAGGAATTTGCAATAGAGCTTCATTTAGTTCCCATTGTTGTGGGGACTGAAAATGCATAATATCTTGAATTCTTTTACATTAGTGCTTTGAATTTGTAGTTTTGCGTTATTTAGTTTCCTTTGTACTCTTAGATTTTTGTTATTTACTTTCTTTATTGATTATGCAGAATTGTGTTACAACTCTTCAAAATAAATTTCCAGGAAGTCTAAGGGTTGGTGAGTATATCAATGGAGCTTGTTTGTAACCTTTTTATTTCGTTATTTCACTGTGATATTTGTCATTTTTTGGGTATCTTTATGGATTTTTTATTTTAATTGTAGACGGTTTTGCCTAATATAACTTTTTAGTTTGCATCTTTTGTCCAATATTTGGGGGTTTGACATCTTGTCCCTGGTTGATAACCTAATATTGTTGTGCAACATGATCTTTGAGATCCAAATTTAAAATATTTTTAGACCATAGCATTCATGTAGAAGCAAGTTGTATATCTTTGTTGACAGGAAACTAATATTGGATAACTATGTTATTTTATTCTGATGCCACCATCATTTCATGTAGTTTATCATGTAAATCAGAAACATCGGTGATGATGATGATTTTGGACCTCCATGTCATTGCCCATCTATGGTGTAACGACCGGGCCCAAGCGCTAACTGATAGACCTAGTCATATATTCAAAATAGGTAGCTGAAACTGTAGATTGTAAACTCGTCCCTACTAATATACTGGATCTCAACCCAGTGGGTATTGGATATAGGACTAACTATTTGGGAGACCTTACATTCCACCCACCTTAAGGAAATTCCATTATTGGAATTTGTTTCTTTGTCTCATGAGCCTAGTATGTGTTCAGTACATCTTATCACCCAACATGGTCCTGATCGGCTCTGATACTATTTATAACAACCCGATCCAAGTGGGAATTGATAGGCTTAGTAATTTATTTAAAAGTGGTTAACCAAAGTTTAAGGTTAAAAATACATTCCTGGACCATACCCCAATACAAGAATTGAACGTGAGACTAATTATTTGAGGGATCGTACATCTTGGTGGGTTGCTTTAGGGAGAATGCTTAACATAAAACTTAGGCATGCAATTTATCCACGATTTTATGTTTAAATGAAACAAAATTATGCATTTAAAAATGTAAATGATGATTATGATCTTGGATCATCATTGCATTCTTTTCTTTTAGAGTTACATTAGGAAGGGTACTTGACATAAAACCAACTTATGCAACTTATGCATGGTTTTATGTCAATTTGACTGAAACAAAATTATGCATTTGAAATGTAAATGATGATAATGATCTTTGATCTTCATCTCATTGCTTTCTTTTATGGTTACATTAGGAAGGGCACTTGACATAAAAATAGCAGTTTGTTTAGACATGATTTCTTATTGTCAATTTGAATGCAAGTAATCCCTGATGCCATCTCTGACTACATGGAAAAAGGTATGATGAGAAGAATATTCTTAAAAGGCTCTTATGGTGGGTGGGAAACTGCCAATATCGTGACAATTGTATTGTTTGCTAATGTTCCTTTTCCCCACCAATAGACAGTTTTCATTTATTAGAATATGAGTAGGCTGTGTGAATGTTTAGTGTCTTTTAATTTTCAGGTAGATTAGAAGGCATGTTGCTTGAAGCTAAGGGCATGTGGGAAGAAGCAGAAACCACTTACGCTCGCCTTTTGGAGGATAATCCACTTGATCAAGTAATTTCAAGTTGAGTTCTTCATCTCAAGAACTACAAAGTTAACACTTTTTATTTTAGGTTGTTCTTAAGAGAAAGGTTGCAATTGCAAAGGCACAAGGAAATTTAACTGCCGCAATTGAATGCCTCAACAAATATCTTGCCATGTGAGTAGTGAATTTACCTTTGTGATCAATTTCTGTTTTCTATTTGGCTTGTCTATAGTTTTATTGTGCTCAAGGTTGTTTGCATTGCTTATCTGATATTCAATATTTATTACAGTTTCATGGCTGATAACGATGCGTGGAGAGAACTTGCTGAAATATATGTCTCCTTGCAAATGTGAGAATTTCCCGATTCACGTCCTTTATTATCATTTACACCTTAATTTTTTTTCTTTTACTTTTCATCTTCTTGATGCCTTTTTTGTTGTGGTTAAATCAGGTACAAGCAAGCAGCATTCTGCTATGAAGAGCTTATATTGTGCCAGCCTACGGTTCCCTTATATCATTTAGCATATGCTGATGTAATTTCTTCTCTCTGTATTGTTTCTCATTGATTCATCTGGAAGCCTCTTTTGCATAAGCGCAGGTGTACTGTTAATTAGTATTTAACGGTTCACATACGTAAAGAATTAATTGGAGTTTCTTAAGTGTTCACTGGGAATCAGTTTAACAAAGCTAATTTTGTCAATACCCCAATTAAAGTAAATCCCCTTTTTTATGACGTGACAACTACCCTGAAGAACGTGACAACTGTCCTGATATGTTTGCCTCTTTTGAATTCTGACTTCCTTTAAGGGTGAAGTATGCAACCACACGTGTATGTTTTAACCATTTATTGCGGCATGCCTAAATTTGTGTCTTTTGAATATTTATTTTTAATAAGAATGTAACCAATTGCTAGGAACTCTGTATAAATATTTCTTTCTCATTTCCGTCAGGTACTTTATACACTTGGGGGCCTTGAAAATCTTCAAACTGCTAAGAAGTATTATGCTTCTACAATTGAATTAAGTGGAGGCAAGAATACAAAAGCCCTTTACGGTGTTTGCCTGGTGAGTTCAATTGGATCCTGACATTTATAACAGCACCATATAACCATTTGCTTGTATTTTTTCTAGGATAGATCCTATCACTAGTGGTTAGTGAATCCAAGGTACTTGTATTTACTGAGGTTGACTTCTTCAATATGAATGATGTATCACTGCAATTTGTACTTTTAAACCTCTGACTGTGGATAAGTCAGGCCAATGCTCATACAATCTTGGCCAATGGATTAGAAGGGAGGGTTGGTGACAGGAAAGGTATCCTGTCCTCAAAACTTCTCTGTTTCTTTTCAGATGGAATCTTAAACCAAAATCTATGCCCCCACATCCTGTAGGGAGTAGGTGGAAGAAACAATGACTATGAATTTCTATTTCTCCTAAAACAAGTATGATGGCTACGTTGTCTATTTTTCTACCTGGCAATTTGTAAGCATCCCTCTGGGAGATAAGACTAGGATACGTCAATATGATGATTATCCTTGTGTCATTTGTAACTTGATATTTACGTACTTGGACTATTACTAGGACAGGTTGCATTTCTTGCAGAATGTGACCGTTTAAGGCATCCCTTTATCCCAGTTTATTCAAAGAGATCAGAGTAAATTCTGCTTTGATGACATGTATATTGATCGTTTAAATAAGATCAACTAACTCTCTATCTTGTAATTGAGCTGATTTACAAAAATTTTGGACAGATTGCACATTGTCCTTGAGCAATTGAATGCATGCCACGTTTCAGTTGATGTTTGACGTGAACTAACATTGGATCTTCTCCTACTCAGTGTACGTTTGCCATCAATCAGCTCTCAAGAGGCCGAAATAGGGAGGAGAGGGAGAACTCGGAATTGTCTTCTCTTGCTGCCAAAGCCCTTTTGAAAAATTACAGGCAGTCTGCTTCGAGCAAGGTCCCTTTGCTAACCTGCTTGCTGCAGAATATGAAACTGGTCAATTGATTTTCACTCAGCTGTTGGTTTGTAGTTCGATTCTTTTCGGAGCTGACCATAATTGCAACTCAGGATAGCAATAAGGATCAGGTTCTAGTTCCATGTTTCCATGGTTGCTCATTATTTTGGTGGGGCTTTGCACTTCACATATTAAAAATGGTACATGCAAAACCAGAAACTGAGGAAGTGTTTATTGTTTCTTTCTTCCGCTTTTGTCATTCGTAATTAGTCACTGATTACATGATTAGTGTGGATTTATTTTAGATGTTTCCTGAATTCGGCAGCAGAATTTTTGGATTAAAGCGTAAGCAAATGATGAATGACAACTGTAGACTTTCTATTTGTGTGATCATGTTAATGAAGTGGGAACCTTTGAGTTTGTAACCAACACATCAAACCTGCTCGTGACGTTTAAGAGTCTCAAGTTGTTACCAAGGCTCTGGAGTTTGTGTAAGTGGTTGAGAATGTATTTTTTGACCAATAGACAATTAGTCTTTTTTCAAAGCCGATATTGTTACAAGCGAATGTACAGGATTAATATTTTGGCCAAAAACGGTGTGGGCATTGTTGCCTGCTCTGCTCTAGTAGCTGCGCAATGTAGGACTTACCCACCTGTTCGGCCGTATTTCAATCATAATTGGGAGAATTGGCCGAGTCGGATCGGAATCGGTCGATTTAAATTGGATCGCCGCCGTGTCGACCCGATTTTGGGGCCGAATCGGTGGTCCCGAATCGGTGACGGAATCGGTCGATTTGATCCGATTTTAACCGATTTAAATCAGAATTGGAATTGGGGTAAATCACTGTGAATTTATTTTTTAAGAAAATTATTAAAATATTTTTATTTTTATATTAAATAAATTATTTATATATATGTAAAATGATAATTATAAATTAATAATGACCATGATTTTAATGACCTTATTTGTTTCTCCCAGGAGTAGAATTATCGATGATTTTAATTGACCTTATTTTTTCGCTATTAAGAGATTGGGAAACGGTTGAAATACTATTAGTTTTTACCTTTTGTAAAGGAATATAAGATATTGAACAAATATTGTAAACTAGTATATGATTTTTCAATATAAACCAAGTATAAAAAATGGTCGAAATACTATTAGTTGCCACTAATTGTGCCCCCTGTTTTAAATAGTGTATTTTGGCGACCCGCCTTAGCACATTCCCGTACCATTATCATATTTAAAATGGTTCAAGCCGTCATATCATTGTGTTTATTCCCGAGCTTTTATGTTTGGTTTTTATGAAATTTAATTTTTATTGCCAAAAGGTTATAGTATTATAATCTTTATTTAATTAAATATTTGATCACAAAAAATATTTGCAATATCTCGTAATATTTTTTAGTCATTATTTCGAAATCTGATTCAATTATATTGATCTAATTCAAACCTGTCTCCGGCCATTAATCTATTTGGTAGGGTAAATAGTATGATATTAATTTCTTTTTTCAAGGTTACTCTGCACCAAATTCAAAGATTCACAAAGATTCAGTTAATTTTGGATAACAATTTTACTCATTTTTAAACCAACAAAATTTTCAAGCTTTTCTGGTCTATTTTTTTTAAATTTAAAAGGATAGATAAGGAGCTTTTTACCGATAAAGTAGAGTCTTTTTAATATTATCAGGTGGGTGGTGGGAGAATTATAATAATTACTAAAAAAAAGGAAAATTTTATATAACAAATATTCCAATAAGAACTTTGAAGGCCAAAAGGGAGAAAGGTTCTGTGTGAATAGCATTTTACACACGGGTTAGTCAATCCTAAGAGACTAACGTGATCATTGGCTGTTTTCGGCCTCGGGTGGCCCGGTCCGATCGCCTAGGCTAACGTGATTTTTTTTAAAATTTTTTCTTTTTGAAAATATTGAAATTTTATTTTATTTTTTAAAGTGAGAATATTTTGGGCAATTCAATTTTTCCCCTTTGGAGATAATTATGTTTAATTTTTCCATCACCGAATAATATAAAAAAAAAATCTCATCTTTTCTGTTCGAAAAGAATGCAAGGCTTAAAATTATACGAGCTTCTGGTACCTGCAGTGCCTTGTTCTCTGCACACCCAGCGTCCATAAAATTTGGGCCTTCCATTTTACATTTGACGGTGTTCACATGAGTAGTTATTCCTTAACTCGGGTAGCTTTTGTAAAATTTTAAAACGGTTATTAATTAATTGGCTAACATCTAAACCGTAAAAATTGATAGTTAACCAATTTTGAAGGCCCAGATCTTCGAAGGGTTGGGTGAGCAGAGGAGTCACCGCAGGCACCGTGGCCCCTAAATTTACCGTGGGGGTATAACTGTCATTTCAAAATAACGAATTAGGCGAGTAAGATCATCGCCTTATTGCACCGTTAAGCCACCGTCGTTCCGCCGTCGCCGGTGTCAGAACAGGAACTGAAATTTGAGAATTTCATCTCACCCGTACAGCACAAGAAGCTCAAATGTACAACACATTATTTGTGATAATTTTCCTATCAATATGTTCTCGGAGTACATAGGGTCTCTGGCTCACAACGAGTCAGTCACCCAGAGGTGAATGTCCCTAAGCTGTGTTGTGTTATCCTACTAGATTTTTTGGTTGAAGAAAAGGGCTTTTGTGCTGGGGCACATTTGGGAGAACTTCAACAATCCACTAAAAACTGGGGGCTCTGGCCAATGACAATAGCATAGTTGCTTTCTCCACGACAAGTAACACTAAGAAGGCAAGTCTTGAAACAAGTAAACAATTGAAAGGAAACTCCTGAGGAAAAGAAAACTCAAATAAGAAAACTTCCCTCGGCAAATAAAACTTCTATAGCAAGGAATATACTGAAATCAAATTTGGAAACTTATACAAGACCTACTAAGGTACTTTCCTAGCCAGGGCTAGGGCTTCTATTGTCTTGTTCTTCTTCTTTCTGTTAGATGTGCGAGGATGCACTGCATTAGCTGTACTAATATTTCTATTCACCATGGCTTTAATTTTAAAACGAGCAATAGAACGCATATTTCACTTTTAGAATTGCGCAATGCTCCTGCATTGCTAGTCCCAATCCCGAATTCGGGAGGGACTAGGGTTAGTGTTAGAAAGGACATTCAGTCATCATCATTTTGCTATTTGTAATCTCATTTATCCTAGATAAGGATCGATGCCCCGAGCTCTTTTTGGTGATAAGGAGGAAGAAAAAGAACTGCGTAATGGTGTGATTATTTTCTGATTCATTAGGGAAGTTACTTCTACATATTTACTTTTGAGGAAATTTCCTTTTCACTTGCTCATTGTGTGGCTGATAACAGCATGTGGTGAGATATGTAAGATCGTAGTAGTTTTTAACATCCAATCCATGTATACTAAATTTCTAGCTTTAATGTATGCCTCAGTAAACAGCAGAGATGTAACTAGTGGGCAATTCTTTTGAGGATGGATTGTTCTACTTAACAAACTTCGGCAAACAGCCAATCTCAGTAAACAGAAGAGATGTAGCTAGTGAGAACCGCACTAGTCTTAATTCAAGTTGTTTAATTGAGCTACTTTGTTTTTCTAATGATTTTTTATAGTACAGTGTACCACTAAACCTTTAGCACAAATTTTTAAATGAGCTCTAGTGAAAATTAAAAGAGAGAGGGAAAATGGGTTATGAATATGAAGTCTTTCTTTGCTATCTTTTTATCCTTGATATTCCTGTTGCAGTGATTTTTTAATCAAGTGCTATGTCCCTGGGGTGTTTGCAATCTCCACTTGAACTCTCTAAGGTTTTTTAAGGTCATTGACTTGTCCTGGTCTGGTAAAAGTGCAGGTATTCTAAATTTTGGATATGTTAAACTTAGTGAAAAGAAGTTAGTGTTGAAAATACCAACTAGGCATTACAGAGAAAGAAGAGATATAGGAGAAAAGGATATGGTGCACTCAACGTGAGTTACACCTATCTTTTTCATATATTTAGAGAATTTTATAATAATACAAGATGAGAATAATCTCAATTCTCAGCCACAAATATCTGATTTTGTGAACAAAATCAGAAACTAATAACCTGTCCTTCTGGCAGCAATTCAAATACATCAAGAACCAGTGAAACTGCTAAATACTCCACCCGGAAACATATTAAAAATCTAATATTCCAACAGTTAGTATGAAAATTAACTTTCGTATTTGTCATCTATTTTCTTTGTTGTCTTGTAATTGTTGTCATTTTTTGTGGGAAATAAAGGGAAAATGTTGACTAATTTGTTTAGTTAGCATGAAAATAGTGTAAATGAAAAAATATTTAACATGAGATGGAAATGTAATGAAATAAAATCACATAAAAATTTTAAAAGTTTTCTATTACATGTTTGGACATTAGGAAAATAACATGCAAATGAAATATTCTTTCTCATGTGCATGTACTTCCTAAAAAAATTTTCAATTTCTTTTATTTTTCATAAGAAAATCTTACTTCGTAAAATTTTTACATAGACTTATTTTGACTGAAATTAAAATTTAGGACATCCAAATACAAGAAAATTTTAGACCGTTAAATTTTACATTTCTTTCGTACAATTTTAAGACAACGAAACCGACCTTAGCTGACAATTCCCTTTTGACTCAATGAAGCTAGAACTTCGTAGAGAAGGATAATTCCGTTAGGGAAGCTCATGAACGGTGACAGATCTGGACAATTCTGCACATACGATAATTCCCTCACATTTAGCAGAACCATTGGCCATGAACTTTGTGCTGGTGTTTTCTTGATTGACATGTATCTTATATGCTTAAGCTGTTTGGTCAAGAGGAGGCTTCCTATATCAATGCAATTGTTTAGTTGACAATGATAGTTCCTATGTGTTGTTAAAGACGGTTATCAGCAGACTGTAAAACATGCCATTATATACGTGGAGATATCTGGAATTCTACTTCAAAGTAGTTATTTCGCAGAAACACTACTGAAGGAATAGCCCGATTCCAGAACTTTGCTCGCTTTTCGTTTCATGGATGGGTGTTTGTTTTGTTGATTTTACATTTGAGATTCAGAAGAAATGAAAACCCTGAACAATGAGTTAGGGAAGTTTCTAGGGCTCATCAATGGCTGGCGGCTTATCACTCCTTGGTCGCCAGGCATTTGGCTCCTACAGTCATTACAAATAGACATCATCCCAGACTAAGCTCTCTTTCTGTCTTGTTTTAGTGCTTCATCATCTTGCAATAGCACAAAATGCAATCCAATGATTACTTTTGCCGTTGTCAGATCACGAAAATTTGTGTCTTCAATAAAAGATTTTTTATTATAGCATTTCATTGACTATGAATTATTCAACAAATGGTAGAATGCTAAAGAGCAAAATAGAGTAAAGGATACAAATTACCAGCCAGATAAAGTCTGTAACTGACTTCATTGACACTATATTTTTTCTTTACTGATACTAACTAGTGTATAAGTACCTCCTCACATCGCCAGGTAAGGAAAATGACAGTGCAATTAGGAAAACATCTAAATAAGACACTGTCGAGTATAATAAGAACAATGAAAAATAAAGCTACGTCCCGAAAAAATAGCTTTTAGATGATGATCATCTCTAACATGGGATCCTTCCTCAACTTGAAGTGTGTCAACTGCCAACACCTTGTGATCCTACTTGACATGTCATGTAGTCGTGTCTGTCATCACTTTGGAAGAGTGAATAAGTTCAATACATGAGATTTCGCAATGAAAACACCAATCAAACAATTTGAAAGTAAATCAAATTAATGAAAAATATTCACCCATGCATATGAACATCAATAGTCAAGATTCTTTCCTCCTACGATTCTTTACATTAATCGGAAGACTATACTGCAATTCACACGGTCATCAAACTCAGCCCCCATTCTCTTTTGTTGTAGGAATGTTACTTCCGTTTTTCTTTGAAGACCCAGTCACAGTTCTGCCCATAAACTTCCCAGCTTTGCTCAGACCACTACCCACAGCACCAAAGCCAGAACCTACCAGGCCAACTCCTGCTCCAAGTCCTGTACCCACCAGGCCAACACCGGAGCCAACTAAAGATGCCGCCCCATCCAAGGCATCCATTGTGCTTCCTATTAAACCAGCCTCCTTGAGCCGTTCTCTTTCCTCCAAGATCCGCTTCTCCTCTTCCAAGGCAGCTAGTTGCTCTTCCTTGTTAAATTGATGGTATAATACCTGTCAAACACACACCAAATGAGGCAGTGAAAACAAACTAATGATGCCTAGATAACAGAGTAAGCAGAGCCATTTACTATACTACTAGAAATTCTTGTAATATTGTGGACTTGGCCATTATCTGGGAAACAGTATATACAATGTTAGAGTTATTAGCTCGCTCATCATTGCAACACACAGATAATGCATACATTTGGCAATTGGCACATATGAAAAACAGCCCTAAAAGAAATATCACAGGCGGAATAAAGTGAAAGGAATTTTGACCAGGATAACAATAACTACAGAGGAGCAAGCTCAAAAATTGGTATGCACCATGTAAACTACCATTATTGTAGCTAAAGGGCTGGTAAGGACATCAACATAGACAAAAGCAGCCTGCAATAGTCTCTCATATACAAGACATGTAACTATTTTAATTGCATCTCGATATCAAACTTTCCCTATGAGTGTCAAGAGAATGCATATAACAATGCTCGATCTTACTTTAAGGCAACTACATTAGAAAAAGAAGGTTAACTAACATCTTAGTTGACAGAAGAAATTGCTTCACTTAAAAGGGGGTTCATGGTAAAAATCATTATAGAAGCATTTGCAATTGCCCTTCTAGAAGTTCTTAACTTGTTTCTATGAAATGATGCAGGGTGAAAGAAATTGACATACAAGATCAGAGCTGACCCAATAAAAAAGTGATTTCATTGTTTCCCTTAAACATTACAGATTACCGAACAGTGAATGAGAAAGGGAAAAACAACCTTAAAATTTCTAGGCAACCAGAGATTATTAAAATTAAAAGAGGGAAACTCCTTTTGCATCCAAAACAGCGTTGATATAAAGCGGCATCCATGTCATTTAGTACATAACCTATTACCTCTCATAACCATGCACAAACGTGATTTTATCTATCAAAAATATTTTAAATAATAAACAATCAAACAAACACGAAAAGAGAAAATTCCAAACCATAATGAATATAGGACTGTTTATTAAAATTAAATTATATATAAATAGATTAAATGTGTTCTTTTCTTTCACTAGTCATAAAACAAACTAAGCACTAAAAGACAAAAAAGCACAGATAAAAATATGACCACCTTCAGTGTTATACTTCCTCTATCCTTCTTATCCTTGATTTTTAGCATATCAAGCGCAGGCTGCAATCTTACTTCTATCTCCTTCACAGTTTCAGGTGGTAAGTCAATCAAAGGCAATTTTGCTATACCAAGCCTTTTATCTTGACCAATATCCTTATCAAAAACCTGCAATAAACTCATTAGTTACATAACTTGGAATTTTCATCATACCATCACAAATGGCTTGATAAAAGGTCATACTAACATCAACTACAAGTATATAATATCATTCTACAAAGCAAGCTTTAGAAAAAATAACTGAGAAAAACAGTTTTAATATAGAAGAGTTGCTTCAATATTAGATAAACATGTGTTTCATACAATAAAAACAGACCTCAATAATCACTGATTGCGTCTCTTTGTCCTCTGCAATTAGCTCGAAAGTTTCATTCCAAACAGGATTAAGGTTATTCTCAATGGTTTTTGTTTTCACTTTAAATTTAGGCCGAATATAGACAACAGTATATGGATCAGATTTTCCAATCATTTCCATGTTCTTCAATGAAGTGGCTTTAACAATGGTCAAAGACAGTTTCCCTTGAGGTTTAAGCTCCAATTCGCTGCAAAATGACATCTTTCCTTGGATAAGAAACATAATGACTGAAAGACATTTTATAATATATTGAAAACTTTAAAGAAGCCAGCACGAATAGACAAGAAACGCCAATAATTAGCAAGTTCAAAGTTTCACCCAAATTATTGGGGGCCACAGGTGACCGGGTTATTTTAGCTGAAGTTAGCAACTTAGCATCACATTTTAACATAGTTCACAAAAAAAAATTACCTTGTATCAACTGGAACACCACCTAGTGGAACAACAATCCGATGTGGCCATTGAAGCATGTCAGTGACAATATTATTGACAGTATCCTACAATAACATATCGAAAGTTCATTCAAAAATACCAAAAAAGTATTTGAAATTAATTGATGGCGGACATAAAAGAACAAACTCACATCAATCATATCTGAAAGACCAGGAATGGCAGTTAAACTTCCACCAACCGCCTTTAAAGTATAATCAATTCGCGGCTTAGGCTGAACAGGAACATAAAGAAAGATCAATATCATTTTAAAAAAAAAAAAATTAGTTCAATTAATTTCAACTGAACAATCAAATCAAAGACAATTGACCAATACACAATAAGGAAAAAGAGATACATTACTAAGTCATAGAATCTACACTAGACTTTGAAGTCACTTTCCGTACTGCATGCATGTCTAAGGAATATGAAACATTAACATCAATCATATCAAGAAGATCAGGTAACAGGTCTTTCTAAAATTTTGACTCAGTTCTTCATTTCAGAATAAAAGCCTTAAAATTTGTTCTAAGCCTCAAGTCCAGTTCAACAATGATGCAATAAAGAAATCTTATGGTCCTCTGTCACTTCTTATGATTAAAGTAAAAAAGATGCTACTTTTTGTTGTAAAAACGTAACACTCAGCAGAAAAATAAGCAATTGCCCCTACGAAGTGCAACTTACTTTGAGAGGAAGATTTATTAATTTCAGGATCAAAATTCAAATTCAATGTCCACCCTAAGGTACAACCTCCACTGACCACATATTCACTGTCTCAGAAAACATACAACTTGGAGTAAAAAAATACCTCAGACAGTAGAGCAACAACAACGGCTGAAATACAGGGGATCTCTTCAGCAAGCTGGAAAATAACTCGTGCAACAGTAAAAACTTGGAGATCTTTTAGCTGCAAATCAAAAGATCATGTCAATGGCTTTTAAGTAGAGGCTGATCTTAAAATAGCAACATGGATGGTAGATACATCCCAGCAGAAAGAAAAAATAAAATATGTTGAATTATATTTGTTGAACCATATATTAATTTCATCTAAGTTTAGTTTGTTATGTAATCCACAACCAAATTAATCCCCCAATAATCTTTTAAAGGTATTATTCTTCATCCGAAAATGCTGAAAACATATTGATATATATGATAAGCATTAATAGTTGATATTAAATAACTAATAGTACTATCATTCAACCAAGACTTTCTGATAGATCCTGCTGCAGTTGTCTTTCAGTGAAAACCTAACATTATTTCTGCTAATTACATAATAGTTAAGGCAGTGACTACTATACATACCTGAATTGGCAGAGAAGCGACTAGTGCTTCGACGGCCAGAATAATGCTTGGGTCACCACCCCATCGAAAATCAATATCCATTGTAATTTGACCCTTCTTAAGGCTTTGAACTCGAATCCCTACAATTGTGGAAAAGAAATCAACCATTCAATAACATTAAAAGGGAAAACTGTTGAAGCTTGTATTAAGACTTTTACAGAAAGGAGTAAAAAAATATATATCCCCATTACATAGAAAGCTATAAGGCCGTCAAGCATCTACATCTAAAATTTTGGTAACTCACACACACACTGGACAAATTCGATAGTAATACAAAGAAATATTCTATTAAAAAATCCTATAAAAACCGTACCCTTCTGGTAGAAGATGGGAGTAGTTTACAAAAAATTACCAACTCAGCTGCTTGATATTTCCACTATCCATCAATGAAGGACAATGGGTTTTTGTTTTTTTTTTTCGTTTGAGTTACCTATATTGGCATTGACTAATTTCTAGGCTGTCTGTGGCGTGGGCTTGATGCTACTAATGGATGAGTTACAGTAAGAACAATATCCACGAGAAATTGTGTCACCCTACAATTGCAACGGTTGTTAAGGAGGAAAAAGGCAGTAAATCCAAGACCTTCAATCTTTGGAGCAACATTTCCAAGAGACAGCTTGCTAAACCTCAATGCTTTTATACCTGGAGGTCTATATTCTTCTAACAAAGGCTCAACAGATTCTTTAATGACCAACGTAGCAGCCTAGAAAATTGTCAACAACAAGAAAATATGTAATGCTTAATGACCATCCGAAAGCAAATTTTTTAATGTAAAGAGACAACTACTTCAACTATAAAAGTCTACGTCTGCAACGAATGGCCAGAGTTTGCTAAGCATCTTGTTTAGCCACTTCACCTGCAATGCAAGCAATTCATTTAAAGGAAAGGATCAGCATTAGCTTACGCATTTAGAACAAATATCCAATTGGACGAATCCTGAAAGCATCAACAGTGACATTAACCTGCTCATACACAGGAAAAGATATCCATTCCGGATAGTTGTCAGCACAAAGTTTCTTCAGATCATCTCTATTAAGAGTTCCCAGAAGCTTTATGTCAACAGCCTGCAATATATTAGATTGTGAATAAGAAATTGAAGAAAGAGATCCTACAATGGAAATGACAACTAGAACAATTTGACCCATCATTCTCCATAAGTATGTTAATACCAAAGGAACAGCTAATCCATTTAAAAAATAATTAAAAGGATCAGGAAATTCTCCTGTAGAGAAAAAAAAACATAGAGACACTTACACATACAACAACCAGTATTAAAAAAATTTCAATTCAACATTAAACAGCTTTTCATCATTGGTAAAAAAAAGGATTCCCAGAAAATGCAAGCACACTACTCACAGTTTGATGCATTAAACTACACCAAATTATGGATATAACCATTAAAAACCTATAATAAAGAATCAAAAAAAAAAAAACAATACTGTATAAACAAAGTCCAACCATAGCTGAATTCTCTCAAAAGAACCCTCTAACATCCAACACAGCAGTAATCACAGACTCAAATTCTATAACAAACATCCAAACCATCAAATTTTTTCTTCTTTTTTATTTTTCTAAAACACCAATTTCAGTATGCACTCTACTGAACTGACTGGTTGAAGCACCAACATACAACAAACAGTCTTCATAACCACTAAAATGCAAACAAAAAAGAAGTCCGAAGATGCAAACTTCACACACGATCACAACTCTTCACAAAAATAAAACTCCAAAAAAACTCTAAAAAAATAAAATCATAATACAATTCAGCTATGAAGTTTAATCAAAGCTGAATTTGTCCAATTCCCAGAACAACACTGTACTAGTCTTACTTGCATTCAACAGAGCAGCAATCACACACTAAAATCCTATCGAAAACACCTAAACCATCATACAATCCACACAATTCACTGATTGAATCCCCAACATACATCAAACAGTCCATACACCCATTAAATTCGCAAGAAAAAAAAGAAGCAAATTTTACACAAATAATCACTTCACAATCACAGCTTTCAACAAACAAAAAAAAATATTTTTTTAATCTAAAATTACTCAAAAAAAATGCATCAAGAAAACAAGAGTGGACCTTGGCGAGGCGTTTGGAGGCGCGATACCGCATCATATGGCGCCATGCGGCCATGAGAGCAACGCCCAGCACCATCCCCATGACGAGGCCCGTGACCAGACCCATCGTCCCCCTTCTCTCCTCCACCACCACCGCCCCTCAATCCCATGCACCCCCTCCACCTCCTCCTCCTTCTTGTACGAGGCAGGGAGGTGGCGAGTAATTTCCGCATTTATGGGGATTTATTGGCAATTAATTGCATTGACTTTGGCCATTGCATCTACAGCCTCCAAGCCCATTAAAATGACCAATTGCCATATTACAGGAGCCAATGAGGCGGTGCCACGTGGTATTATGGATTTTTCCTGTTTTTCATGGAGCAGGTTGTTGATGGGATTTTTTAGCAAAGTCTTGATCGTTTATTTTTAAGTGCATTAATTAAGCCAAATTTAATAAAATTTGCTTAGACATACTTAATTAAAATACTTGAATTAATATTATTAAATAGATTGGGTAAAACTGTTTAAATATTTAAAGGTAAAATCATAAAAGAGATCTGTATGTATGTGGTTGATATTTTTGTAATAAGAACAGATAAAATTGTAATAATATTTAATGACACGTGGTTAGTTAGCGTTGCGACCTAAGAAAAGCAATTTATTTTTTCGGCAGGCAAGTAATGTGGGTTAAAAATTAAGACAACCTTACTTAACTATATTTTAGTAAATATTAGCCAATGACACGCACAATAAGCGGGGATCCTTTAGAATTTATTAGTATTATATATTATGTATTAATAATATAAAGAATTAAACTATACAAATTAGTAATTGGTTAATTGTTGTTTTAAAACCAAAATGGTGAGTATCTATTTAATTATAATAAAAATGTATGCTTAAAATAATAAATAACTAAAATCCTAAATTAAGTAGGTGTTTAATAATTACATGCCTATAGAATTATAAAAAATGTAAAAATCCCAAATCAACAGTGTATTTAATTTTGCCGGTGCTAAGCGTCTTTCAAACCGATAAATTAGATCAACAAATTGACTGACTTCTTTATGTAACTTTGTAACTCGCTTATTTAATATTAATTAGGTGAACACATTTCTTGTAAACATTACTTGTAACTACTCTCTTTTTGTAGTCAATGTGTAATTTTAACCCCATCATTCAGTATACATCTATCAACATACATGAATAAGGATACCTAAGTGGCAATATTTATTATATTACAATGAATAAAAGAAAAATCGTAAAAATATTATAAATATTTAATTTAGATATAATTTATTTAATATTTTAGTATTATTTATTTGCATAAAATTATAACCAGAAAAATTTTAATAATAAATCAATAACAATAAAAATCCTAAATTAGATAAGTGTACATAAGCTTGTAAAATTATGATCCATTTAGTTGGCATGAAATTTGTATAAATGATATGAAGATTTACATATAGTAAACTCTACCAAAACTAGCTATATTTAATATATTTTTTATACAAAATATTATTAAGTTATTTATTTTATATACAAATTGAGGATAATTATATCCAAAAAAGTATAACATAATCATAATTACCTTATGTTACCTAGGTCATGTGCTCTCTAACGAAAAAAAAATTCTCTATTTTCTTGTCTATTGAAATAAGAAAAAGAGGAAACTTTATTTGTTCCTATTGGAGTGGAGAATATATGAGGAAGCCACATCATATAATCATGATTAATTTGAACACAAATTACATTATAAAAGTATTATTTTTTAAAAAAATATATTGTATATATACCAATTTTAAAAAATTGAGTATTTAAAATTTTCATATCAGTTATATTTTTTTTGTGCTAACCAAACCAAATGTAGGCAATGAACTGGTAAAATCAATTATAATGCAAAAAAAAATAAAATAAGAAATGGCCGGTCCCTCATTTT
>JAVDBV010083683.1:0-13770 GCA_032619315.1 Piper longum | reverse complement strand
TACATACATATATATATATATATATATATATGGTACTTATAAACGTCATAGTTAAAATGGAATCTATCATTATTCCATCAGAATTTATCTATAAAATTAAAATTCAATTCTAAATATAAGCCACATATAGTGTGGTCTTGCCTAGTTAATTATATAATATGTGCTCTTTTAATTAAGAAGACACGAAAAAAATCTCCTTATTATATTGTTGGATATGAGTATTGTAAAAATATAATTCAAAATAAAGTTAGTTCTTTGATGAAATCAAAATTTTTATTTTTAATTTCATAATTTTAATTTTTTATATATTAACGAACAATCAATATTATAAAATTGCTAAAAACTTGTCTCGTTGGGCCTAAAGTAGGAGATATGAAAAGAATGAAATCATGTTCCACGCCTTATTAAGTAATAAAATTATAAAAGTCTCCTATGGTTAATTTTGATAACAGTTCAATATTAGACATTAAATAAAAAAAATCCACCTGATTCATGAAGTAGGGTTGGAAATTCTTGTTTAGCTTGTCTAAAATATAGCACGTTGAGTTTCCATGAATAATCCAATCTAGCATCCTAAGTATTAATGTCAAAACAAGTTTTTCTAGTTCCAGCTCCAACAATAACCAATTATAATATTAAATAAAAAGTTCTTGACTTTCCTCCCTAATTTAATTAGTCAATTTTAATCTTTAATATAATCCCATTTTGGTGATTTGTATATAGGTTAACGAGAAAATCTTATTTTTTAAGTTAACTTTTAAATTAAGAAAGACATGTGACATCTATTACAAGTCCTTTTTAGGAACCCAAAGGGCCCAACAATAGTATCAGAACTTAGTTAAGGGTCCAAAGGGCTTAAGAAAAATACCTTCATATTATTTAATTATCATTGACTGATTAAATTGTTATGATTTAGTGAACTAAATAAAGTTAAATTGACATTGAATTTAAAAATATCCGTGTGATGCACGACTATGATTAATTAGTAGGCTTAAAAACATATATTGATTTCCCCCTTTTAAATAAAAAAAGAAGAGCACATTCGGATCATCAAAGTACTCAAAACTTGAAGTACCTTACTATTACTCTCTAGGAAGCTAATCGGATATCAGATTATTATAATCTCATTATTTAACGAGGGTCCATCCATACTTCTATATAATCTTAGTTTATGATATGACATCTTGTCTATGGTCAATTTGGAAAGGCCGCGTGTTGTGCTAATTTCAGACAAATTTAATAAAAAAAAAAGTCTACGAGCTTCGATCTAAAATAATTAGCCATATTTTAAGACATAAGAACTTACATTTATACAAGGCGAACACAGCCATTAATTTCTCCTTAAAGATTCCCACATGCAATATTGAATACTCGTTGACTCAGCTCAATAAATGTTAGCCGCCATGTCTAACCAGTTGAGTATATCAGGACATTGGATACGAAAAAACTCTTATTGATTGGAAGAAGTAATTTTGACAAGAGAATATCAGGAACAAAGTGAGAAGCAAGCCAATGGGCAAATAGCAATATTGAATCAAAGCTCAAATTAACATGGCTATCAATTAACATTACTTATTAAGTAAACTAATCAACTAAAACACAAGCAGAAAAGGGCAAATTATAAATTATAAGCACATAATTACTAGGGATGGAAACAAGTCAAGCTAGCTCACAAACTTTTTACGTTCGGTTCGATTCGGATTAAATTTATATTTGTTAATTTTATGTTCGAAAAAATAAAGAGTGTTTGAAATGGATAGCTTGAGCGAAAGAGTGTTATTTAGCTCGAAACTTGAATTCGATGTATTTAAATTAAAAAAAAAATATTCGGTTTGACTCAGCTCATCAATACTATTGAGGTCACATTGAATTTATATAGTGTTGGAAATTTTTTTTGATCCTATATAAGTTGAATATATGCCAAATACAAATATAAATTCGCATCACGATTTATCATGGGCAAAAATAATTTTTTTTTGTAGTGTGACACATAAATAGAATAGAAAGAAAGAAACACATTACAGACAACAAGCAAATGCAGGAAAATACGCGAGTAACAAGGGTAGAAAACACTGGGCTTGGGAAGTTCCAGGCAGCTGGAAAGGCCACTCAGTATATAGCCAAAGCTCTTATTCCATTCTAACTGATGGGAAGAAGTAGTACCTAATGACTTGATGCATTTAACATATATAAAAATGCTTACTTTATGGGACTGGCCGCGGCGCTGGGGCCTTGCATGGTCCGAGACAAGGTCTCCAGCGGAGTTTACAATGTTTTCAACAGCGTTGCCTTGGGCATCATCCTCCATTGCAAGGCCCGGTACAAAGTTTACAACGATGTTTCCAAGGTGTTCGGAAAGTTCGCTAGGCCCTGGGACTTCACCCCATGAAAGAGGACAGCCAACACAACCAAAACAGCCACAAGCGTAGTCCTCCCTCCACCCCCTCATGACTCCCTTCCCAACTGATAACAACCTGCAACACGTTAGATAGGGAAGCGATCAAGTTGGAGACTTAAATTTGGAGCATGCATTGGTTCCCAACCCTTTATATATGTGTAATGTGGCCGAGGAAGTTGCTTGGGAAAAAAAAAAATGAATCCAAGGGATTTGGCATGCACAGGGACAGTTCATGAAGGACGGATTTAGAACTAGCATACACACCACGTTGTATTTATATAATAAAAATGCGTAAGTGCTCGATTTATATTAGTCATGCGATTCATGGCCGTTGAAATTCTTGCCGTACTTGCTCGTAAGCCGAAAAAATAAGTCAATACAAGTATTTATTGCTTTAGTAATAGATGGAAATGACCATATATTGACTTTTAATAAATACTAGGCAAGATTTTATGCTATGTTATACATAAACAGTCATTAAATATTTAAATAAATTATAATAATTTAATATCTCTGTAAAGATATATCCTATTTAAATGAAAAGATGAATTATAATTATTTATTTTTTAATATATAAAGTAACTAGATAGACCATTATTAGTTTGAAGTTAAAAATTAAAATTGGACGAATTTGAACCCGTGAATTTTTTATTGTGAAAGAAACTTTTATTGTTTTATTTAAAAAATTAAGGCTAACGAGATTCGAAACACGTGACCCCTTCTTTAGAATGTATTTTTATTATATTTTTAATTTTTTTAATATTTTAATTGATTGATTTTTGTACTTTTAATCTTACTATTAAGTTTCTCTTTTATTAATAAAAGTTTTTATTATATTTTTAAATTTTTCTTTTATTTTAATTGGTTGATTATCGTACTTTTATTCCCAATCCATTATTGAATTCCACTTTTATTAACATTAAGTAATATGTCATATCATGCATGACCTATATAAGATAAATTTTAATTTTACACAAAACTCTCATTGAACAATGATATAAACTGTAATAATTTAATATTTTAAATATAAACTTTGATTGACTTTAAGAATATATCATATTTGAATGAAAAGAAGATTTATAATTATTTGATTTTTTTATATTTTTTTCAAGATAATTAGATAGACTTTTATTGTTAAGAATTTAGAAGTTGAGGTTAGTTGGGCTCGAGCTCGTGACCTTTTACAAGGAAAAATATTTTTATTTTTTTTAAAAGAAATTAAGGTTAGTAAAATTCAAACCCATAACCCTCTGCATAAGGTATTTTTATTGTATCTTTTAGATTTTTCTTGTATTATGACTGGTTAATTCTCCTACTTTTAATCTCAGTATCATGTTCACCTTTTATTAATAAGAGTTTTTATTGTATTTTTTAGATTTTTCTTCTATTTAACGGTTGATTCTTCTACTTTTATTCTTAGATCAGTTTTGAATTCTCTTTTTATTAATAGTGGGCAAGATATCATGTCATATGTGACCTATACATGATAAATTTTAATATTATAAATAAAATATTATTAAATAATGAGATAAACTGTAATAATTTAATATCTTAAATATAAATATTTATTGACTTTAAAGATATATTCTATTTGAATGACAATATGAATTATAATTATTTGATTTTTTAATATTTTTAAAAGATAATTAGAGAAACTCTTATTAGTAATAAATTAAAAGTTGGGGTTAATCAGGCTCGAATCTATGGCATTCTACCGTGAAAACTATTTTTTTTTAAGAAATTGAGGTTAGAGATATTTGAATCCATGACCTCTGCAAGTGGTATTTTTATTATATTTTTAAAATTTTTTATATATTTTGATTGTTTAATTCTCTTATTTTTAATCTCATGTCACTATTAAATTATCCTTTTATTAATAAGAATAGATTAATTTATCAACAATTGCTCCCACCACCAAGCATTAATGATTACGATTAATTGTAGATTTTTTTTAAAAAAGGCATGTTCGCAGCCCAATGAAATCATATCGTGGAAGATCATAATTATGAGATAAGTTTATTTTGAATTTTTATCTATCTATCTATATATTTATAATATAACATATTATATATTTTATAATACCATAACAATTACACTAGTGAAAAATGAGCTTTACGTCATAGAAATTTTGTCACCAAAATTTTCATAGAGAAATTTGCCACTGTTTTATCACCGAAATGCAGTGATAAAAATATTTGTTACCAAATAATCACTAAATTAAGACAACATGAAAATCTGTCACTGTTTTGTTTTGTGACAATGAATTTTCAACGACAAATTAATTTATCACCAAGTTGAGCGGCACTACCACATCCTGCGCAAGCCCCCCTTCCGCCCTTTTTGACAATTTTCTTGCTGAAATTTTTTGTGACAAAAGGGAGTGTTTTCACTAGTAATTAGCAAATATGACTGGGGCATGAGCTTAACTAATGTGGTCTTATATAATGGCATCATTAATGGATAGTTATTTATTAAACGCATCTATTCCTCAAATAATTTATAATGCATTATCTATATATAGAAAAAATATCTATATAAATCCGAGCTGTAGATATCTATTTCTTAAATAGATCTATATCTTTAGAGGAGTACTTAAATATGAAAAATATGTCAAACAAAAATTTAAAAAATAATACATTGGATCTCCTCAATGATATTTATGTAACAATTAAAAAAATTAACTAGGTTTTCTACTCGTTAACGTCATCATCATATATTTTGATTCAAGGTTAACAATTACAAGTTTACCAATAATGAGTTATTCGTTACAAGGCTACTGACTCTAAAGTTAACCATTATGGAATTTTTAATTCTGAATAATAATTTATAGCTCTTTTCAATTTAAATTAATTTTTAGAGACTTATGTAATGACCCAACCGAAATTTAAACTAATCGAACTTAAGACTTGCAATAGTTAACCTAATTTTAAAATTTATAAATGCATCTCTATTAATATATTGGATCTTATTACAGACTTGATTGATCCACACGAAGAAAGGTTTTGGAGTCCCCGGAAATTAAGTTCCCGCTCTAACATTCTTCAAAGTACAGAAAACACTGGAGATTTGTGGTTCAAGCTTGATTAGGAGCAGTTTATGGCAACCATGATCACTTTTCTGGAGCAAATATTCTTTAACTCTCTGGGATATGTTAATCATCTTCAATTCTCCTGCATTAAGCTACCTTTCTATCTTTCTCATCAATATCTTTGTTACTTTATTTCTTCCATACAAGTGGTGTAACTTATTGAGGACTCATGATTTTATGAATGAATTCCGGTTTAAAGGTGTAGATTATATATTACGCATGTGGTAAAATTTTACCATAAATGCCTATTATTTATTGCTTTTGAGGGTTGAAAAGAGCAACAAAAATTTTACGATAGTAATTTTTGGGTTCTTACATAGTGAAGTAATTAATTACTGACCCAAATATAAACTGATGTGTCTAAGTTATTTATTTAAAATGAATAACCCAAATTAAAAATTTATGGGCACAGTCTTCCTAACTAGCTTCACTTAATTCTAATGTGTAACTTTTGAATCAAATTTTTGTCAAGTCAGACATTGAGTTTAGTCGAATTGGGCAGCTCTAATAACAATTATCTATTTACTTATCTTTTATTCAATAAATTTGTTTGTTTGAATAGTTTTTTAAAATCTTCACATAAGTTTTCTTTTTTGATATATTAAGCCATGTTTTTAAGAATTGGATTTGTTGTATCAAGTGTGACAGCAGAGATATAATGTAGGAGTTCTCTAATTGATATAAATCGCATTGATTAATTATTGCAGTTATATTTTTAGATTATATTAATTGTGGTGGTTTGAACAAATGACGGGTATTAATTATGTAAACACCGATTTAGGATCGGTGGGCTTTGGAGCGCCTTGTTAGTTCTCAGTACCAAATCATCGGCCCATTTACATGAAGGCGTAACGTTTATCGAACTCCGGCCGGCGACGACGCCGGCACCAGAGACCGAACTGAGAAGACGGCGACGATGGCGACGGAAAAGCTTTGCCTCGAGACCTACCTCCGTGCCACCGAATCTCCCAGCAATTGGTCCGACTTCATCAGGCCTGAGATCTCCCAGGTTTGATCTTGAACCCGGCCTTCCATGGAATGAATCCCCTTCTCCTTCATTTTGCGATTTGTTTAGATGGCTTGGCAATTTTTCGTTCATGGCTTTTAATTTTCAGATCATTGCCATGCACGGCTATTGCAAAACGGCGTCCAAATTGAAGAAGGTAATCAAACTGTCTTGGCTTTGATTTGTTGTTGTTTTGAGGGAGGGGTGAAAAGGTGAAAGATGCGCAGGGGGAGCTGATCGACATCCTGCGGGGGCTCGACCTCGTCTCCCCCCAACGATCAACTCTCGGGGATGGCAGCGTTTCCGCGGGCGTCGGTTTTTCAATGGAGGAGACGAAGCGAGACTTGGCGTCGTTGGGGTGGGGGGAGTGCGAAGTCCAGTCCGTCCGGTCCTTTTGTTCTCCGACGCCATCACCGCCGCCTGAGAAGATGCACGGCTGCTCCGGCCCGCTTCCCCTCTGCGCTGCCGTTCCAAACGGCGACATGTTCGGGCGGGCGGAGAGGACTGAGACCGAGGGCGGGGAGAACATCGTGGCATCTTCTTGGAGTGGCGTCTAGCAGCATCATAAGCTTTCTTCTACATCTGGAAATGCAATCAAATAAACGGTTTGTTTTCTTCTTGGTTGGTGATGGAATTTAGCTAATGAACAGCATACCAAACTGCTAATTTCATGGCCACCATGGCCATGAAAAGAGCCGCTTCTGATGTCTGTGTTTTTTGTTAACGAAGACGCTTTGATTCCAATCATGCAATGCAATTCATGAGCTTCATTTTTCTTTTTCTCTTATCATCATCATCATGGAGTTCACAATCTTTGTGCCTCCACATCGGAGAGCTCATGGTTCGATATGTGCAATGAATTGGCTCAATAAACGTTCCAAAGTTTAAATATACGTATCATACACAATTCTGTTTACGCGCCAAAACAAAATTTTGGCGGGAATTTGGCGCGCTCTCTGCTTATCATAATATGAGACTTGACAAAAATAACTTGAGAGAAATGCTCAAAGTTACGATCCAATCAATGTTGACCATGTTGCATTTTACTGGGTAGTGCTGAAAATGAATGAAGCAAGTGAAGGCTTGAGGATGATGAATTTCCTTGGTTGGATGTTTCTGCAAGAGATGTTGCTAGAGAGTGATATGTATATTCATATGTATGACGATTAGTATTTAGTCAAAAGAGTTGTGAGATGGACCTATTTCAATTATACTATGGTTTTGTTCTTTTATTTCAAGCTCTGGATGGTATCGAGCACCTTAACTTATAGTTTATATTTGAATAATTTTAAGATAAGCTATTTGTTTGGGATGTTCTCTTGTGTAAAAATTTTATGTTTGAAGTATTCATTTACTGTTTATTTATATATATTTAAAATGTCTCGGCTTCTGACTCAAGTCCAAGTCACGAGTTCTTAAACTATAATGGCTACCAAGCCAAGATGGCCACTCAGCTCACTCTCCCATATACTCTGCTGTGCGGTTGGTGAGGTCGATGACCTCGATCATCAACGGTGGGGATCTTCGGTGTCCACGTCCCCGTCACAACCTGGACGACCCAAAATTTTTACAATCTGCTATAGTACAAAATAATCGACGTGAAATTCTTACTGGCACAAGATACCTCGCGTAAAACAAAGCATAACTATCACTTTCCATTTTCTAATCCACCATGCACTAAAGAGTAAACTATCACGAAAGAGTGCGAAAGGATTGATCAAATTGACATCAAATAATATCATCATCCGAAGGTAAGCTACCAAGATGACTACTCTTCCATGAGCCGATTCTCTTCCTGGGGAGCTGCCACATGGACTTTAACCTTTGTATGAGAGGGATCCATTTGCAAAGCATCAGGTGCTCTGACCAACGAAATGCTCTGCTCAAGCTCTTTCATAGCTGCCTTCTGCTCCGTTGCTTTCTTACCCTTCATCCTGCATGATCAGTAGAAACATATGAATACAATAAAAGCTTACCAACAAACACAAACAAACTACAGTTTTACGACACATACCTCATTTTATGGTGTCTTGCCTCCCTTTGTTCTCTAACCTTGTCTATCTTCTTAATGGCTTTCAGTGTGTTCTCAGCAAGGTTTCTGTCATACCTCTCAGGTCTGTTGCGCTTCCTTTCAAACTCAAAGGTTGAATCCTAAAAGAGCACTCAACCATGATTAGTTGAACTCATAAATAGAATGATACAATGCAAATCCTTCAGCGATATAGAGACAATCTAGGGAAACAACTTTGTTAACCTGGGTCATATCCTTCCCATGGAGACGTCTATAAGCCTTTGTCCACTTCACTTTCCTTGGATTTCTCTTCATTTTAAAGTTCTTGTGGCATTTTGATCGGCAAAATCTGAAAATCTACACATGTTGACATTGCGTCAGCCATACAAATTGCAATTCACACGTAAATGATGCTGGCATTGTGCATCACAGACAAGTAAGGAAACAAGAACAATCTGTTCTGTTCAAAAGCTCAAAATAAATAGGCTTCTTAATGCTTTCAACTAGCTCCAGCTACAAATGAAAAAATTAAAATGCTCAAATAAGTGAAGTTAATATACTACTAGAGCCACATCAATATTACCTTTGCATCATTACGGACAAACTGTATACCATGACCGGGGTAGACGGTGGAAGAACAAAACCAACACTTCTCTAGCCTCATGCTTTACTATCTTTATGGTGTCTGAAATGAAAAAAGAAATTCAAGTGTCAAACATAAAAACAAACAAGAGAAATCTCGATATAATGATGCAAGGACAGAAGAAAAATTAAACACCAAACAAACAAAAAAACAAAAAAGGCCGAACTGCATAGCATAACATTTTCACTAGAGTTCAATCAACCCAATTCCTTAACAAAGATATCATCACTATGAACATAAATCATAGAGAGATATGTGAAAGATGATGCACGTAGACAATGCGTAAGGATATAAAAGTCACTGAAGGTTCCATAACCTGTTTCAGTGAGATACAATAAAAAATGAGAAAAAACTAACAAGACAAATAATTTCACCCTATATCTATTGAAACACTCAAAGAGCCAACATAACATGCTCCTCGGAATATGAACCCAGGTGCTTACAACAAAACTTTTATGACTAGGGTAATCATTCAAAACTAGGAAAAAGTGTAAGCTGCACGTAAGGCAAACATAGGAATGCATTAATCAGAGGTTTCCCGAAACGACAACAAAAATGCTAACAAAATTATAATCGACATACACTAGAAAGAAGAACAATGAATTTGTATATTCCAAGGTATATACTCCAAACGGCACAAATGGAAAACACACTGAAAGTTAGAATATTAATAATGATTCAAGAATTGGAAAATACAAAAACTGCATTCTAAGGTGAAGAATCAACCACAGGAGGATCACATGAAAGTGTAGAAGTGAATTATATAACTCATTATTGCACGCTAAACTTCCTATACCAGCAAAAACGGAAAATGTATTAAAATCCACAACATTAAACAACAGCAATTCACTAAAACCCACCAATCACATGTAAATGCAGAAACGAATTATAGCTTCCATATTTTATCATAAACTTCCTCTACCAGCAAAAAATGGAAAATAAACAAAAGATAATCTACAATATAAACAACAGAAATGCTACAAAAAACCTACCACTTCACAAATATAACAGGAAAGATTGAATAACATGGAAACTACACAACAATCAAGGCAAGTTATGAAAAATGCAAGAAAATCAACCACTTACCTACAGATACAGACATAAACTACCTACATCAACAAAAACGGGAAATCAACCAAGAATCTACAATAAAGCAACCAATTTTACAGATACAAACAGAGAGATTGAAATCAAGATCGAACCTTTATCGATCCCCACGGAGAGAATCGCCTAACAGCCGGGGGATAGGGATCGAAGAGGTTACCGGGACCAGATGGAGGCGGAGAAGAGGGCCCACCGGCGGCGGCGCTTGCCGGAGTCCCGCGCCTGAGGTTGGGGCTAGGGTTTTGGGCTTGGGACGTTGGGGTTGAGGGTTCTTGAGATGGTGAGGAGGTGGTGAGTTGTGGGCCCTGGACCGTCCTGGCCCACTATCAGATCAGGGCACTCTTTTTTTTGATTTTTTTTAAAGATAAACTTTTTAATGTAACTACGTGGGAGAATCAAAATTACAAAAAAAAAAGATTTTTAATTATAAGAGTTTTTAATCAAAAATAAAAGGTAGAAATTTTTTTTAACATAGGCTTAACTCTTCCATCACTTGGTAATAGTAGAAAAAATCCTTCTTTTTTTTTATAAAAAAAATCTTATTAATTTATACGTATAGTCAATATATAAGTATAGTATTATTATTATAGAAACTATATCTTATTAAATTTTAGAGGAATTTTTCACCGTGGAAAGATGGACCATTCACGAACGTGTCTTGTCATAGTTTTAAAATTTATTTAAAAGCTAAATTTGGTGAAAAAATTGAAAGCATTGAACTTAAATATTATCATGTTAAAGTTTTTGAGGTAGTTTTTTCCCGTACAATTAAATATTCTATCAAATTTTCATAAAAAAATATTTTCTAACACAATATATTTATGAAAAATAGGATATAATTGATTAATTTATTTTTTTCTTGTATACAATTAACAAAAATAATATTTTGTATTATCCTCTGAAATTTTTATTCAAACCTAATTTAGGTACACCTCACTTATGAAGATATTCCATAATTGTTAAGTGGTTGTTATCTGTCTTGTAATGTAATAGGGAAAATTTTAAATAGCTTAAAATTAATTAATCTATATATACTATGTCTCCATATAGTTAGGGCTTAAATAAGTTGAACATCGATTAACAATTATCCGTTAAAAAATGAAAAAAAAACTTCTTAAATACAATGACAAGGGCAAAATGGGCCGTTTGGTTAATACAAAAATAATATAAATGACATGAAAATTTTGAAACAGTCAATTTTACCAAAGTATTTATATTTAATATATTTTTGTATCCAAATAATATTGACTCAATTATTTTGTATACAAATTAATTATAATTATATTCATGAGAAAACAAAATAATTTTAATTATTTTATGTGACCCACTCATATTCTCTTAACAAGAAAAAAATATTTTTCTTTTTCTTTATCTATTAAGATAAGAAAAAGGTAGAATTTTTGTTGCTTATTAGTTTAAATACAAAATACATTGTAAAAGTGTTATTTTTTTAAATATACTGAATATGTAGCAATTATAATAAGTTATCTATTTAAAATTTTATGTTATTGGTAAATATGATAGATACGCATCTACCATGATATATTGAAAATATACTGTAAGCATGATATACACACATCTATCATGATATATTGAAAACGCACGATAAATATGTAGATACACATCTATTATGGTATATTGAAAACACCCTGTGAACATGATAGATACACATTTACCATGATATATTGAAAACACACGATAAACATGATAAATACTCAATAGATAAGAAAAAGGAAGAAATTTTTTTGCTTATTAGTTTAAATACAAAATACATTGTAAAAGCATTATTTTTTAAAAAATATATTGAATATATAACAATTTTAATAAGCTGATCATTTAAAATTTTTATATTATTAGCAAACATGATAGATACACATCTACTATAATATATTGAAACCACACGATAAATATGATATATATGTATATATCATAATATATTGAAAACGCACGATACACATGATGAATATGCATCTATTGTGATAGAAAAATATTGAAAATACTTGGTAAATATGATAAATATGCATCTACTATAATATAATGAAAATCCTAATGAACATGATAGATACAAAACTATTATGATATATTGAAAACTCCCTGATAGATACGCATCTACCTGTAAATATGATATATATGTATCTACCACAATATATTGAAAACGCACGATACACATGATGAATATGCATCTATGATAGATGCTGATTATTATGGTATATAGAAAATACTCGGTAAATATGATAAACACGCATCTACCTTGATATACTGATAATCATGATAGATACGCAACTATTATGATATATTGAAAACGGGCAGCACTATGGTGCACTGTCCAGCGGTCCAGATTTCAAAGGCCACCCAAACCCGCCGGCTACAGTGGGGTCAAGGGGGAGAGGGGGAGAGGGGGAAAGGAAAAGAAGGGGGATCGGCCGCGACCACGGTAGGATCTTTGGTTGAGAGGCCCAATAAGGCCGCCTTACGATCGAATTTAGCCAGTGGGAAGCCAGACAAGGCCTCCTGTAGCTAGCATGGTGGCGGTTGTCTCAGTCGAACATGGCCCATGGGTGGCCGGGCAAGGTTGCCCATGGCCGGCACAGAGGTTGTAAAACCCGTGACTCAAGTCAAAGTTTTACATTAGCGAACTAGTTGATTCAAACCGTTGGTTCGAGTCAAATTAGTTTTATGCACCGTGTGTTGAGTCGAGGCTAGCCGTGAGTTATAAGCGATGAGGGTCAAGTGTACCTGAATATATGATAATAACATCGAAAATATGGTAAGAAATGAATTATCAAAATATATGAAAGTATGCGGTATTTTTTTATGTATTTGATCGTATAAATATTTTTAGGCCATTAGGATGTATTATAGGGTAATTGAGTAGGTTATTAGTTATAGAGTATGTCATTTGAACATTGTGGTGTTTGTTTTATTTTATGAGATTTTTTTTAAATTTTTTTGGATTTTTTTAGAATTTGTTATGAGCCAGTTATTATTCTTGACTCGGTGTTGAGTCAAGTTTTATTTACAATATTATCACCCAAGTGTTTCTTCTTTCCACCCCCGACACCCTCCCCATCCAAACCCTAGCCGCCCCTTGTTGTCACCGTCGCAACTGATTGCCACCAAGTGACGCCGCAGCTCCGCCGTATCGTCGCAGTACTGCCCCGACCAACCTAGGCCGCCTTCTAACCGCCATGACATTGGAATCGCGGGACGATTCGGTTGCTACTGCCGATGCTATTCCCCCACTGCTGTGATGCCAACGACCACTCCCTCGATCTCTGTGACATTTCCCCTCTACTTAGTGTTGCCGCCCGCGGTCATTGCCGTTGCGGCTGCTCGACCCAATGGTAGGGCTTGTTGAGACGGTGCTGACTCCTTATTGCTAGGGGCAGAAAAATTCCTTAGGTGACCCTCTATCTATCTGTCTATCTATCTAACTATATATATATATATATATAGAGAGAGAGAGGGAGAGAGAGAGAGAGAGAGAGAGAGAGAGAGAGAGAGAGAGAGAGAGAGAGAG